>NDGN011540926.1:0-11285 GCA_002564285.1 Tympanoctomys barrerae | reverse complement strand
GGGATTGAACTCAGGTCCTTGTGCTTGCCAGGGAAGCACTTATTCTACTGAGACATCTCCCCATCCATACAGCCAGTCTTATGGGGAAAAAGATACATCTCAAAATAACTGCTTCAAGTACCCTCAGGACCAGGCCTCTTGGCAACAGCAGGAATGTCCTTCTCCTCTTTCCCCGGGCCATCCATTACTTTACACTGGTTCTGTTAGCTACACACTTATATAAAGATATTATCTTGCACTTAGGCCAGCTGTTAATTGGCAATGTTAAAGTTGTATTATAATGCAATTATTTAAATCTCAGATGGTTCAGATTTTTTTCCTATTATGATATTAATTATAGACAGTATGTGGAACACAGAAAATAATATCAAAAACACAGGGTCACTAAAAACAAATAAAACAATAAAGAGACAAAGAAAAAAAAAAACACAACCAAACTCCTGGGAATAATCAGGCCAAACATTTTCCAAAGGCAGGTTCCAAGTTTAGGGACTCATTTTACTTGCCTCCAAAGGCCCTTGATTTTTTCCACCGAATAAATATGGCAATGGCCAGCAGGACAACCACCGGAATAACCAGAAGGGTGGTAATGAGAACAACGGGCACTCCCGAGCCTGGCTCTTGGATGAGCTTTTGTTTCTCTTGCATCTTCTGTAATTCTGAGGAGGTGGGTTTGTTCTCCATTTTGTTTTCAACAACTGCCTCGGCTTCTTCAGGGAGAGAAGAGTTCACAATATTCAACTGACTCAAAGATTCCCACACACTCTCACCACCCCTGTCCGTCCAAGCAATACTTATTCACAAAGAACTTGGTGAGTCCAGTGGATGTGGACTTTGTGCCACAGTGTCCGACTCTACCAAGGTGGCAGCAGATACAGAGATTAGTTATTCCCACTGAATGATCTTTTTACCTTCAAAATGGTTTTCATTGGTCCTATCTTTAATCCCCTCAATAGCTCTAACTCCACAAAACATGTATCATTTTTTCACATTTTTCCAAAGTGAAATTCACAGGTAACAATGTGTATGGGGAAAAAATTGGTGTGTATACTGGGATTAAACCTAAGCTCAAATCCTATCCTGTATACTAGCTGAATAACTTTGGGCAAGTTACTTACATTTTCTGGGACTTAGTAATTCATTTGTAAAACCCTGATAATAATATCTTCTCCATAAAAATGACATAGATAAACCTGTGTCTGAGAAAAGGACTTAATAAATACTTGTTTCCTTATGCATTTGGTTTATGAATGTCTTTCATGTTCAATGAATTTTTGATACTTTCGATGCACAGTTTCACACATTAATTCTTGGATTACAAATAGAAAAAGGAATTGTATCCAGTGTCTTTCACATAGCTCTCAGCAAAATATAATTGCTCAAAAAGGCAGCGCATTTCCGTTTACTGGTAATAGAAGTAACTTATACCATTATTCTGTTACATTCGCAGGTATTAGGTAGGTATCAGGTGTAAAGTTCTGTTGACAAGCTGATGCAATAATACTCTGCAAACTACCTCAGTGATCTAAATAACTACTAATTTGAAGATGACATTGGGCCTTGAGACATTCTTGCCCTACAAAGCATATGCATTTGTCCAGAAACCTCAGGGTGCAAAGACTGATAAAAAAAAACCAAAACAAAACAAAACAAAATTGTCCAGGCTAAAAGTTCAACCATGTTTGCCAGGAGATTCACAAGGTCTCTGAAATTTCAATTTTTTGGGTGTTTCCTTCCACCCTAAAATACAGAATACATGATAAGCTCTTATTATGGCTTGTATCTAGAGGTCCTCCCCACCCCCCGAAGCCTCTCACACTCACAGATGGTTGCATCTAGGGCATGGAATACTGGGACTGAGGTGTGTGGTCCTAAAGTCCACTAACTGGGCTCAGCACAGTTCTAGGGGTGGACAATGGAAGCCCACCCTAAGTGTGGTGCACCAACCAATAGGCATGTACCATGAATGGAATATAAAGACAGAAGGGAAGGCTGCCTGCTGCTGCTGCTGCTTGCCTGCCCAGCCATATCATAGACCTCTTCTCCTCTGTGATGCTTCTCTTCCATACTGCCCTGCCTTAGAGCAAGCTGACTATGGACTGAACCCTCTACAGTCTGGGAGCTGAAATAAACCTTTCCACTCTTAACCTTGGGCATCACATAGTTTGTCTCAGCAATGAGAAAGAAGCTAATACAAGTCTCATGAAGATTCTGCCCAAGGGCAAGGCTGGACGATACAATACATTCTGGAAAATCAGTGGTTAATGTTCAGTATGTACAGGCTTAGTTTAATAGCTATTCCTCTACCAAGGAAATGTTTCTCAAATTACTTAAGACTATGAATTCAATTTCTAGACCAGATAACTGGCAGGTAGAATATGTTGCTTTAATGTTCTGGAGTACCTTCCACTCCAGTCTTGATTCATCTGTTGAGCATCCACACCGCCAGGTATTGCTTATCTTTAACTGCTTCACACCGAACCTATGAGTAGACCTTATTGTCATTACCATTTTGCATATAAAGTTCTGATAGCCTTCCCTGTACTATAGAAAAGAGGAGACCATGCTTTCTTTCTTTCTTGAATAACGCATGTTTTAATTCAAAAGATTTATTTCAAAAATTAAAAATTAAATTAAAAATTTTAAAAATATCAATTTTCAAACTGATAACAAAATTCACCAAAAACATAAATGACCCAAATCATGCTGCTTTCAGCTGGTATCCTAATTCTCTTATTTAAAAATCTCATTAACATGGAGAATTCCATTTTTTAGCTCATAGTTACTGGAGGTTTCATAGTTATTTTATTTATTTATTTATTTTTTTGCGGAACCAGGGATTGAACTCCAGCCCTTGTGCTTGCCAGGCAAGCCCTTATTCTACTGAGCTATCTTCCCAGCCCAAGTATTCCTTTTGTGTGTGTGTGTGTGTGTGTGTGTGTGTGTGTGTTTGTGTATTTTTTAAGGAAGGGTCTACAGGGTGTTCAGGGTCTCACTACTAGATCAGACTCACAATGATTCTCCTATTTACAGCCTCCCAAGTGCTGGGATTACAGGCATGTGCCACCACACCCAGTCTCAATTGCCATTTCAGTGCACCCCAGGAGTAGGGCTGGCATAGCAGGCCTGAGGATCAAACCCTAGCCCGTATGCCTGCCTACAGGCGCTTTAATCCACTGAGCTATTTGGCTGGCGCTACATGAAGTATTCCTTATAACTGAGGAGTGCAGGCACTCTACCAATATGCAGGACATGGGCTTTCTTGGAGATTAAAGGGTAGAGAACATGCTTCATATGTGATGACAGATGAATTTGATTTACAGCAAAAATCTTTTAAAATCTGACACTATTATATGCTCTTATAGCATCTCTACAGATATTTGTAAACACACATGATTTTCATGGCTGATGTATGAAAAGTTTTGTTCTTTAAAACAAAACACTTAGAAAAGGAAGCTAGCTGCATACATATAAGTGTATGTATCTCTCTGAAGGAACTGCAATAACTGGGACCAGAAAGAAGAACTGTTTTTATACACCAACAGAGCAATTACTATCCACTTTGACAAAACTGATGGTTGTAGGTTTTAGATGCCATGCTAGTGAGTAACAGTTTGGAAGACATGAATGAATACATATATATGAAATCACTTTCTCTCTTTTAATGCAGTGTGCTTCCCTATAATGTGTTGCTTTATATAAGCCTAAAGCTAATCATACTAGGGAGTTTTGATTTAATTTTCTTGAAACTGATTCATGCTCATAATTTTTTCTTTGGAGATGGGGTAAATGGAAGCCACGCTTTTGGTGGGATAACTAGTTTATGTCTGATAACTTATTTGAAATTTTAAATCCCTTTCCTAAATCCCTCTCCATTTTTTTATACTGCCCAGGTTTTTTTTTAATTCTCACAAATCCCCAGGACATGGGCTCCAAACCCTGTTATTATTGTTCAGTTATGGGACCATTCACAGAAGAAGTATCATCAAAAGCAGATTTTAAATGAACATGCCTCATCGGGCTGTTATATCTGGTATGGGGTTCCTACCTCTCTGTTTTAAGGGTTAGTTCAAATTGAGCTTCATAATTTTGATAAAAGATAGGATCCAGAAACACAGCATGACTTAAAACATAATCTTACAAAAAAAGATTCAATGAGCTATATGGGCTCATAGAACGAAAGAGTAAACTTCATTTGATTTGGAGCATTCCTGCTAAAACTGGCCTATTATGTCAAGACAATTCAGTAACATTTATTATCAGCATGGCGAGGCTTGGCCACAAAGAAGGAAGGCTTTCTGACTGAATGGACTCAGTGGTGTGCACTGAGGAAAGAGGAAATGGCCCTGAGGAGGGCATTATTCACTCTCCACTGACCAGCCAGGATGAGGTCAGTATGGGTGGGGTGTTCTCATCCAAGAACTTTTTGGTGGGATCTATGTAGGCAGAAATAATGAGAGACTACTTTGAGGTCTGAGAGATCTCAGAGTAAAGCACAAGCATTTCTAAACTGTTTCTTGGAAGACTTTACAGTGAAGGAACAGGTGGGATCTATCTCTCCTCAGAAGTATTACAATAGTGGCTAAGATTACAGTGTTCCACAGCAAGCAAATTTAAAACCTGGCTTGAAGACAGGTATAATGGTTCAAATCCATAAACCCAGGACTCTGGGAGACTGAGGCAGGAGGATGGCAAGCTCCTGCTCAGTCTGGATAATTCAATGATGTGGCAAAATCCTGTCTCAAAATTAAAAAAAAAAACAAAACAAAACAACAACAACAAAAAAACCTACCCAACATTTTTTTTTTTTTTACTGGAGATCAAACTTAGGGCCTTGTCCTTGGCAGGCAGGTGCTTATGCCACTGAGCTCTCTCCCATCTGCTAGGATCCTAGGATCTTTACAAGTTCGAAGCCTGCTGGGCTACGTAGTGAACTCAAGACACCCTAAATTGCAGAGAAAGAACCTATCTTTAAAAAAACAAAAACCAAACCAAAAACAGAAAGAAAGTTGGAGATGTAGCTCGGTGTGAAGACCCTGGGTCCAATCCCCAGAGCCTCAAAAACAAACAAAAATCAAACAAATAAAAAAGGGGGTCTAGTATTTAATATCTAAGTAGTAATTTGGATCCTCAAATTTTTCATTATCTATCTATCTATCTATCTATCTATCTATCTATCTATCTATCTATCTATAATACAGATACAGTAGCTAGCACATGGCTGGTGTAAAGATTAAATCTGAAGATTTTTGCATAGCCCACTGTCTATCTTATGCAGTGACAGGCATTATTAACTATGCCTTTTCCAACATCTCTTTCAGGACAAACATAACATCGATAATTCACTGTAGAGCAATGTCAGAAAACTAGAAGATCTGGAATCTTCTTTAGTACATGAATGTGCTATGAATGCTACTCAGCGGGCCACGTGGGCAGAATCTCTACAAAGGCCAATCAACTAGGGCTTATTTCTGTTACCTTATCTTAAGCCTTTCAACCCTGGGCCAGCTATAGTTTCTTATCTGCCCACATTAAATACCTAGATTCTCTCTTGGCTCTTGCTTTTTTTCATCACTGTTCAACCTGCTTTCACATAAGCTGAGGGTTAAGTTTGAATATCTTGGTAAATCACTAGTAAAACAACTGTTAATGGAATTGCTTTGTTACTTAAATATTAGGAATACTTAACGAGAAATATGGTGAGTTCCTAATTATAAATGACTTGTCCATACAGCAAAGACAATAAAAAAACGTAGACACATAAACGGTTTCTAGGAGAGGGAGAAAATAACTTGACAGAGATACAAATGAACCCAGCAGTTGATTACCAGTAGCTAAGTCTCGTTTCCCCATTCCTGACACTGCATCTCAATGAGCTACTCATTTGCATATAGGCATATCCATTTGTGCATTACCTCTCTCATGCTTTATATTGGCTGTACTGTCTTGAGGTTAGGAAGCGGTCCATTTCCCTTAGATCTATTATACTTCCTTTCTGATAGAAGCCCTCAATAAATCTTGAGAAATGAGTGGTACTAGGATAGGAGCTTAGGGAGCAGCTAATTTTTTCTACATCCCAATAGCATTAACTCACCAAAGTTATTTTTCAATCTTTTACATTAAAGTCCATTAAGAAAAGGCCTTTCCCATTACATTGAACAGCATTTTCCTGCTTGCTTGAGGTTAAATACTTTTAAGAGTGACCGGCTGACTTTTTTTTCACTCTAAGTGGGTCTGGCTAACTAGTTATAAATGTCTGATATCCTCAATCACATTCCATCACTTGAAATCAGTGATTTGAGATCCTTACAACTACTAGAAAGAAAAGTGGCAACATGCAGGTTTAAAGGCTTGGCATACAGAGAAGCCATGGATAATTTACCAGATTTTATTTTTAGACTGGTAATTTTTAACGTTGTAATAAAGATCCATAAAATAATTCCACACAAATAGCCTTTGGTTTCACAGTTACAAGAGAATGTGACCAACCTTTTGCTTCCTGGACCTCAATGCCAGCCTTTTTAACTGATCGATGTTCCATTTCTGTAACAAAGCACGAAGAGCAGAAAATGAGAATCCTCAAAAAGAACATTTCAGAACTTAGCTTTGACATTAGCTTTATTCAACATAACAACCATTACTGAAGTCCTGTAATTTCGTTTAGTGAAATTCTGTACTGTTTCTGATGTTTCGTTTTTACCATTTTTAATTCTCTTTAATTTTTGTTAAAAATAGGAAGTATTTCCTAATTCATCAAGTGTATCATTACATTAATAAAGAGTCAGACATAAACTATTAGTTAGGGAGTAGGTGTGGGCATCATGAGTAAAATTTCCTGGAGAAAGACTGAATATTTCTAAGAAGTTTTTGAGTGAACTTTTCCTTGTAGAGTTTGTAATACCATATTGGATCTGAAATATCATGTAGTTCTTTTTTCCTGTAGCAGTATCTTAGACTGACTACCAGTTTTGCCACAACGAATCACCAGTATTGTAACTGACATAAGGAACTTGACTGAATATTAGAATGCAAATTCACAAGACCCTTGATTTCTCTCCAACACCAGTCGTGCTGTGCCAGAGATACTGCTTTCCAGATTCACTATCTGGTGGATTATGCAGAGGGCTCTTTAACTTTCAAGTTGTAGCTGCAATGCAGTGCTTTCAAAATTACATGGGAAGACATTCCAAAATATAGACAACATCATTCCTCTTCATTTAATAGGCCTTGAGAGGACTGGCCATGTGTAGTTTGAAAATCCTTCCAGGCAGGACTGCTAATCCTGGTATGTCAACCTGACTGGATTAAGGAACACTCATGAGATTAAACACACTTCTGGGTATGTAGCTACTAATGGAGGCCTGAATGTGGGCAACCTGGTACCTCACTACCTCTTCCCTGGTGTTGTTCACCACACTGCTTCCTGGCCACCATGAACTAAGCATCTCTGCTCCACCATGCCCTCAGCTGAGATGTTTCTGCATTCCAATCAGTCAGCCATGGAATGAATCCCTTGAGCTGTGAGCTAAATTAAACTTCCTAATTAAATTTCCTTAAATTGTGGGTATTGAGTACCATGACCCAGTGACACAGAAGTGACGGACTCAGGTAGGCATCTTGGTTGGGCATCACCCCCTGGGATGGTGGAAATGCCTTCGACTGGAATCTTGTCAGCTCAAGAATCACATTCCTATTTGAAGAAGGAAGCTATGTGTTGTATTACCAAAGTCTTCTCCATCTTTTAATTTTTTTTTCTAAATCTCTTGGAGTAAAGTCATGCAGTTGGGTTGGGGATTGCCCACGCATCTTTTTTTGTGGGGACCTGCTCACACCATTATGATTCTTTCTGAAGCCACAGAGAGTGGAAAGGACATTTTCAGTGGGAAGGTAAGGCTACTTGTCAGGTGGAGTAGTCCACCGGCACCTGTGTGCAGTCTACTGCAACTGGGTCCTTCTCACCAAAGAAGCAAAGCTGCTCAAAAGACAGTTCTGATGATAGCAGTTCCAGGCTGGGGTCCCAGTCCTAGGCTGCATCTGATTAGAGATTTTAGACTCCTGATTTTACTTTTTTTAATATTTGCTTTCTTTCCTTATTATATTTTTCTTGTTATAGTTACTTTTTGTATGCACTTGATTCTTAACCCTGCTGTGTCCTATTTTTTAGATACAGCCACATTTCAAAACATCACCAGATATAGAAGTTTGTGACCACATAACATTTAGTGGACTTCAACTCAAGAAAAAAAAAAAAAAACTTGTGACTTTTAGCCTGAAATCAAAGGCTAGGTATTACACGTTTTGCAGATTAGAATTATATCCAAGTTGCAATTAGAAAATTCTAAAACTAGATCGAGCAAATCAGTCCCCAGACAAATTCTGAGTTACATGAAAACAGACCAATTCAGTATTCGCAGAAAGCTAACACCTACGTCGAAAGTGCAAAGTGCTTCGTGTTGGGATGAATCTGTGTCTGACACAGACGCTGGCAGCCCTAGGTGCTCAGCAGCCTCCGAGAGCTCCGGAGCCACTGGGGACGTGATGGGGATGCGACGCCTCATGGAAAGGAGGCAGCTCTCTGCCTCGCCAGTGCCCTCTCTTCTAGAACTAAGCTGAAATTAACGTTGGCTTTTAATGTAACAGACATTACCTCAGGCACCAAGAATTTCCTGTGGAATATCTGTGGAAACAAGGGGAGAACTGCCAGAAGGGAAAAAAATATTTCTTTCCACTTTTCTATTTTGCTTTTCAACACAGTACTGGGAATTGAAACCAGCACCTTCATACTGAATTACATCCTCAGGCCTTTTTATCTTATTATCATTATTATTATTATTCTTTTATTCTTTTGAGACAGGGTCTAGCTAAATCACCAAGTCACCCAGGCTGAGCTCAAATCTGCAATCCTCTTGCCCAGGATTATAGGCATGTGCTGCCATACCCACATCCCTCCACTGTTCAAAAAATTATTTAACTGCTGAAGTGAGAACCAAATAGATCTTTTAACTACTGCCTCCATCTTTACTTCTTACTTCCATCATTAAAATAAGAGAAGGAAATGCGAATGTTTTAGCTTCACACGTTTTCAAATTATAAAACAAAACCAAAACAACAACAAAAAAAGGAGGAAAAAAGTGGGCAAAGACACTGTCACAAACACATTTAACATACTTTCCGTCAAGGTGAACTTCCACACAGTGTTTGTGTGGGCATCTCCAATGTACACAGTCCCATCTTCAGATGCCACAATGTCATGAGGCATGTCAAAGTGCTGCCAAAACAGGAAGGCGCATGTCAGGATGGCAAGTACTTGCGGAATCCTTTGCACAAAGCAGAGAAACAGTAAGGCACAGAGCAGGACAGAAAGCACAGGACGCAACGCGAAGCCACCGTCATTCCCATCAGGGCAGCTGTAGGCCAAGGACACCGTTCATTGCTGTGTTCCCTAATTGGGACCTGACTCTGAGGCATAAATCTAACCACTGGAAAAACGCTAAGGAAGCAGCTTCTCGGCTGCTTTAATTCTGTTTCAAACACACATATTAATTGCTTAAGTAACTAACTACCTTGGGTCTTACTGTATTGCCCAGGCTGGTTTCAAACTCATAAGCTCAAATGATGTTCCACCCCCACCTCCCAATAGCTGGGACTACAGCAAGTGCCATCAGGACTGGCTGAAAAAGTGAAAATTCATAAATGGATTATTCTTTTTTTTTTTTTTTGCGGACCCAGGGATTAAACTCAGGCCCTTGAGCTTGCCAGGGAAGCGCTTATTCTACTGAGCCATCTCCCTCGTCCCTTGGATTATTCTTGACAGTGCTGTTTACTCAACTTTTCATTGACTGCTTATTTACACCTATTTTTATTTTCTATTTCTTGGGCCCTTTAAGCACTCAAATTTGCTTAAAATCAAAAGGATTAGGCATTAATTTTATTACTTTTAGCAAGCTATCACGGGCTACCTTAACAACTATTGATATATTGAAGTGACTTCACACACTCAGGGCAGTTAGATTTTTCCCGCCCTTTGTACTAGGAGGCCTTCTGCAATGTGGGGTTTCATACCCTGGAAAGCCAGGGTTCGCAATGTTTTCAGTCAGCAATGAAAGCAAACTGAATGCTGCTTGTGAGTACTTCCCGGGCTTGTGTACCTAATTGAGATACTCTGTGTTTTAATGTCTTCATTCATTTGAAATCATCATCTCAGTTACAAGGACCCAGGAGACAGAGCACTTGATGTGACTTTCTCAGGGTCACCTAGCTAGCTCCTGCAAGACCATTCTAAAAATGTGCTGCTGACATTTTCATCTGTCTCCTCAAGCCTCCAAAAGTGCCCCAGGTCTGTCACTTGGCAGGCTGTGGATAATTTCTTTCACCTCTTAGGCCAGCAGGCCTGCCTGAACATTCAGTTCTCAAAAATATGCCTAGTGAGTATGAACAGAAGCATTATCCAGACTGCGGGGACATCAGCCAGCAAATATCCACCTTGGTATGCTAAGCACGAAGGGCATCAGTGAGGTGAACTGTTGTGCTAAGCTCTCATTAGGAGTGGAGGAATGAAAGCTTTGGAGACACATTAGGAATGGGCAACACTGCCACATGGAAAAGAAAAATGAAATAGTCATGCCTAAGGGGCTCATTCCTCCATACAACCAAATGAGTTGGGATAAAAGTGCAGAGGACAGGGCCAGGAATCAAGATGGTGCTGTGTAGAAGTGCCACAAACCTGCTATTAAATGTTCATCTTTATACAGGTAGAAAGAGACATGCAAATTGCAGACAGTTCTTGCCCTAGACCATACTGCCTTGAAAAACTTAGGCTTCCAAAGCATTTCATACTTTCTGATAGGGAAAACATGGTAATGTAAGGGTGTACAGGTGGGGCGTACATGAGCTACCTGTGAGCCCAAGAGTCTGCTTTGAATAAATAACAGTATATGATGAATTCAAGGCTATAATAACAATAAACTTCTCTCTGTAGCTTGCAAACTGGTCTGGTGATCCAACATTCTGGACAGGACTTCAGGACCTCCATTGCTAGTGCATACAGCTGTAATCTTTCTAATTACTTAATGAATTGTTTTATGTCATTGGAAACAGGGAATATTGTAAGCTTTAGGAATAAACGTTAGAATTTCAAAGCTGGACAGATGTGCAGATTGTCTGATCCAACCTTTTTTTAAAAAAGGATGAATCTTTTTTAAAAAATCTTATTTATTTATTTACTTTTGTGTGTGTGTGGCCAGCTCAGCCCACCAGGGGGCGGGGCTGGCTGGCATGTGGTGCTG
>NDGN011540925.1:1772-15046 GCA_002564285.1 Tympanoctomys barrerae | reverse complement strand
AAAAAAAAAAAAAAGAATGTGTAATTGTAATAGTATGAGATCCATGAGACAAATTGTGTAAGTTCCGTGAGGTTGTGTTGGTATTGAAGGTGAGTAAGAGGATCCCATTTGTTAGGAGCAAGATGTGCTTTCTAAACAAGGACAAGGGGAAGTTTCCTGATAAATAAAATTTATATTGGTTTTGAGATTGGAAAGTGGGCTGATATAGTTATATCAATGAGGCTTCACGCCTCTATATCCGGTGTGAAATACAGGCTTCCCTTTTTCTTGGCTCAAAACAAGAAAGGATGATTCAATTTATTTTTAATTTTCAATTATATTTGTATCTTTTCCTCTTTAAAGTATAGCAAACTTATTTGTAATCATGATTCTTCAAAACATGTGCTATAATGTGGTAGCCACGTAACAATAGGTATTAGAGTTACATTGTGTTCACCCTATATTATGTTATACAAGGGTCAGGAGTCCCCTGGTACCTGTGCTAATGGCACAGTCATTTGATCACGGGGCCCAAGTGGAAAAAATTGCTTTCAGAACTTTATATTTAATTCCATGCACAGGTGTTTTTCTTTTGAGGAGGACATTTTTTTGTATATTGCATGATTAATCTCATGCCATCTCAGAGTGCCTGGTAAAGAGTTTTCGAAATTTTAAGGAGAACAAAACACACAGATGTTTAGCTTTGAGGGACAGAAAGTATTCCTGACCTGCACTTCATTCCTTTTCTCAAAATTACCAAAGTGACTTCTCAATGGATATCAGGGTGGACACTGCACCCAGAGAAGTCCTCTCCATTCCTATGAAGATCTGACCTATAAATGGATTCCATATTCTCTGCAGGTTGTTTGTCTGTTTGTTTGTTTTTGGTAGCAGAAAAACCATATTCCTCTCAGTTATGTTACTACAAGGACTTCTGGAATTAATCTGGAAACCCAGAAATAGAGATTTAGATTCAGATTAGCGCTGGAAATCTCCAAGCTGTAAGTCATCACTTCATCCAAAGGAAAGAAATAGCTTAATGACTGAAAAGAATACTGAACCATGAACTAGAAACCAAAATACAGATTCATTTAAGAAGTAGGTGACCTTGGAAAAGTTGCTTGATATGTTTGACACCACTGATCCTCATGTTTTTTCACTAAAAATAGCAAAAATAATGCCTTTCCACTCATTGATTTGAGAGTATCCATAAATGAGAATTTTGCAGCCTGTAACAAGGTGCACAAAAAAGTACAAAAGTATTGTGCTATTATTGTTATTGTTCAGATTGTGCAGTTAGTCAAAGCAATCTATTCTTAAGGTAGAAATATTGAAACCACCATAAAATTAAGAGTAAATGAGTAGAAATGTCTAGAGAAACAATGTAAAATGTTGGGTTAATTCTCTCTATGTCATCTTTACAGAATTAAATTATTTACTAGAGATCAAAAGATGTCACATCTACTTCTCATAAATATAAAGACTGCATATTATTCTAAATATTAAATATCTCTTCCATATAATTTTAGCTTTACTAAGTTTTTCTAATCATAAATTCCCAATAAAGACAGTGGGCCAAAATAAAGCGCTATCAAGTTTTTGATTCATAGTTCTACACTGATATCCTAAAATCCTAATGGAGAACCACTGCACTGACTTGTGAATGTGTCTTCTCAATGCTAGCTCGTTACCAGTGTTTGGAAGGAGATGTTGGTGTTTGAGCTTTCATTTTATTAGTAACTTGTGAAACTGCCCATTACTTTAGTCATGCTCTTTGCCTTTGATTTGTTTTCAGCCTTTTTTCCCCATTATTTATTCATGCTTTACAGATTTGTTCATTTTATTGGGATATTAGAGCTATTAATTTAAAAATACTTTTCCGAAATATTTTCTCCAAGTTTAAAAGAAATCTTGAATTCACTTTAGTTTTATTTTCAAGGCACAAAAATCTTGCCTCCTTGTTGTATGAAAATGGTAGCGAATTTCTTCCGAATTTCTTTCTCTTGAAAGCAGTAATATTGTTCTTACTTGAACCTGAGACAAAACCTAAGCTATTCATGTGTATAGTTCTGCCCCAGTTGGTTTGTCAACAGATACTCTTCAGAAGACCTCCGTGTAACAGACATAAATTGGATCTTTCTGACCCAGGCACAAATAATGTTTGTTCTTTCCTGGAGTCATTTAAATACAAATGCTACTTTCTGGTTGGACAAGGAGGTGAGTTTAAGGTTATAACACAATTTCTGCACTTTCTTATACCAAGTACTCTCCAAGAAATCAAATTGTTTTCTTTCACTGTGATATTAAGGAACTTAGAATCACATTGAGAGATACACAATGAGTTTTATTAATAGCTTTCATTACTTTTGAAGCACTTGGCAAAGAAAACAACCACATAAATGATGCCACTTGAGTTTTCTAACTCAGAATTTTAAGAAACGAGGGAAAAGGTTTCCCAGTACAGTATATACTCTATTGTCTATGCAGAGCTCACACAGTGCCCCTTTACTGCAGAGCACCTTCCTGCTATGCTTTGGGACTGCAGTTTGTTTACATCTGGGGCTGAAGCTCAACTGACCTGAAGCGTGATCACTATTTCCATGCCCTTTTGGCAAAAGACGCTCATCTTTCGGTTGCTATGAACGTGAGAAACGCAAAAGTCACTACTTCTAGCATGGAAGTGTGAAGGAAATTATGAGAAAATGTTGCTAGGAAAAATTGTTCTCAGCAAGCAAACTCTGTCTTTCCCTGGATGAGCACATACGGGCAGATGGAAAGAGGATCAAGAAGGCTGGGCAGCGATTATCAGAAAGGCTGAACGTAGAATCCACGGTCACCTAACGTTTGACAAAATAAAAAAACAAACAAACCCATTTATCTGCATCAAAAACAACAGATCAAAAAACAAGAAATACTTACACACAGGGCCATGAAGTTAAGAAGGCAAGTATACAATAAAGAAAACCTTAAGATATGACCTATAGCAGGGTGAGAAGACCTGTAATCCCCAAACTCAGATGCTGAACTAGAAGAGTTCTGCGAGTTCAAGGCCAGCCTGAGCTACATGGGGAGACCCTGTCTCAAAACACCACAAAAAAATAAATAAATAAAAAAATATGACCTACAAAATATTGATGTCATGTGTTGCTTTTTTTAAAAGTAAGAAATTATGTGATGAATAGATTACATCTAGCAGGAAAATAACAAAATAAAGATTTTGGAAAGAAAAGTTCAGAAATTTTTATTACTATTTTATGTCTTTGGTACAGGGTTTGCAGGGTCTCATTACGTAGATCAGACTCATATTGATTCTCCTGTTTTCAGTCTCTCAAGCGCTGCGATTACCGGCATGAGCCACCACGCGCAGGCTCAATGGATGTCTCAGCTTGCCCCGGGCAGGGACCAGCAGGGCACTCCAGGGATGAAACCCGGCCGCTGCGTCTGCCTAAGCAGGTGCTTCAATCTGCTGCGCTATCTGGCCGGCCCTTTATTACACTTTTGTTACTAAGCGCAGTACATGTACCAAACAGAAATAAGATAGGAGCAGCAAGCTAGGTGTTCAATTACACAGTAGGGTGACTAGCGGTAGTCATGATGTATATTTCAAAAAGCTTGAGGACATTCTAATGAAAAAGAAATAATAAACATTAGAGGAAATAGGTGTCTTTCAGGGATTGAGCATTACATAACATACATATGCACCATAAATATGAGCAAATTCTGTGCTAAGTAAAAACAAATTTGAAAAAGATTTGATGTATCCAATGTTAACTTCAAAACCATTTAAATTTCTTTCTTTTTTTTTTTTTTTTTTTTTCGNTTCGGAACCAGGGATTGAACTCAGGCCTTTGTGCTTACCAGGGAAGTGCTTATTCCACTTAAATTTCTAATGATGAGAAAATTGAAAAGAAAATAATTGAAAAATGTAGCAGGAAATATTAGAAGTTTTACACACACACACACACACAAATAGTATTTCTGTGAGTATATATTGAATGAGTAAATATTGCATTAATTGAGATAAATTTAATCAAAGACAGACTAAAGCCTAATTCTGAGATACAATAAAATGAAAATTCCAAAGCAAATACTGAAAAAAGAAATCTTAGAAACCAAAGGAAAGAATGATTATCTCCATGGGAATAGAAATGAGATGGACTCTAGGTTTCTCGTCAGCAGTTCTGAATAAAAGGATGAATTATCAGAGTTCTGCGAAACAGTATTTTGAATCTGGAATGCTATATGTAGGCAAATCAGGGAAGCTAGAATTTAAAATAAGAAGAAAAATAGTAATATTTTTAACCATGTACTTCTAAAACATATAAAGACACTTTTTTAAAAAATCAAGCCCTCCAAATTCAGGCCCAATCCAAATATGGGCATCTAAGATGAGTACATACTTGTCAGATGAAGAACTACAAATGGAAAATAGACAGATGGAAAAATTGTTCAATCTCATGGGTCATTCAAGAGATGAAAAGTAAGACAGCACTGAGATTCCATTTTATTCCAGAAAGAATGGCTACCATCAAGAAATCAACCAATAACAAATGCTGGCAGGTCTGAGGGAGAAACGGAACTCTTCTCTACTGTTGGTGGTAGCGTAGACTGGTTCAACCACTATGAAAATCAGTGGGGAGATCCCTTACAAATCTAAGACTAGAGGTCACATTCAACTGCAACATTCCTCTTCTGAGTATCTTCCCAGAAGAATTAAAAACACCAGACTACAGTGATATACACGTGCCTATGTTTATAGCAGCACAATTTGAGTAGCCAAATCTTGGAAATAGCCCAAATGTCCATCCACAAATTCATGGATGAAAAAAAATTTAATATAACACAATACTAGTCAGCCATACAGAAGGATAGCCTCATGACTTTTATAGGTAAATGGATGCAACTTGAGACCATACTCATAAGTGAAGTAAATCAGACCCTCTTGTGTAAACAACTCATTGACTCACTAGAATGGGAAACAGAACAAGTAAATAAGATCTGAATTGTACAACAGATATTGTGAACTGGGGATAAACTGTTTGAAAGAAAGGACAAACTGTGATGGTGGAAAAGAAAAGGAAGTAAGGGAAGAAGAAAAACATAGATTTATACACAAGATAGTTAAGACGACTTGAAACTCTTATTTCTATTTTTCTTCTCTCTGAAACATGGAAAATATCATGGTTTTGTTAATCATAAAATTTATTGCATAGTAATTGGAGCAGTAGAATGCATCTGAGAGATGTGGAGTGAGAAAGGAAATAAAAATTTTCATAAATAAAAGACATTTATAATAATAAATACTGACTTAAAAACGTAGTTATTGGAAGTACCAAAATTGTTATGTAATGGGAGGTAAGGGTCAGGCAAATGATCCTGGAGCCATAAAGCTGATTCTATCTGGAGAAGATGGTTATATATTTTAAAATGGGTAAGAATATTGAACAAATCAAATTTGACTGCAATTTTTTAATTATTCAAATAGATTCAGACATGTAAAGAAAATTTGAAAAAATTAAAATAATTTTTATATATTCACAATAAGTTACAAACATGAGAATAAAAATTATTAGGCATCATTGATCATCCCATTACATAGTTTAAAATGCATCCATTGATATTTAATAAATATTCTCTTCTGAGATCTTTGATCCTTGTCATCTCCTATAAGCACCAGGACTGAAAAATGTTCTAGACTTTTCTACTGAATATGTCATCTTTATACCACCTATTTTTAACATAGCAAGCAAATTTTCTTCTTGTGAGTGGCACCATTTCTGGCTCCTCAGTATCCCCAAACGCCCCCATTTGGTTATCCATTCTTGCTATTCTTACTCCAGGTTTTCCCTCAAACTGTTGACAAGTGTTTCTCTACCACTTGTCTCTAATACCAATGCTCCTACGTGGTCAGTTCTAGGATCTGAGCCCCTGTCTTAATAGACAGAAGCATAGTGTTTGGCATAAACATTACTGGCTGCACATTTTGGCCTCCAGTGTCATCCCTCTACACTAAACTAGGGCATATATAATAATCCTTTCATTTTCAATCATAATTCATTCCCAAGTCATGCTCATAATCTAAAGCACTTGTCTTATCAAAGCAAATTTCCTCACAAGGCATAATGGAAACTCAGCTGATTCATTCTACAACACAAAAGCATTCATATAAAAATGAGTACAATACTATAAAATAATAAAGAAGGCAAGGCACAAAACATAAAGGTAAACAAATTTAACTGGGCCTCCCATTAAAATTTTATGGGCCACTTTCACTGAGTGAACCATCATTATATGGCATGCAACTATATGTTATTGTCTCCATTTCTTGCCTCAAGTACAAACTGTTCTACATATTGCAGGTGAAGAAACCAAGGCTTTTGGTAAATAAAGATTGTTAGGTATAAGGCTTAAAGTCCAGTGTTGAGGTCAACAGATGTCCTTTCCACTAGACCATGGTGCTGCAGCAGTAGTGGTTCAAGGAGGCAGAAAGTTTAGGGCAAACTTATTTTTGATGTTTGAGAGTAGTGGACAGGGAACACTTAATTATAAAGCTTAATTTTGTCTGGTAAGGAATGCGAAGTTTGAACACTGCTTAGCAGCTAGCTGGTGCCAGGAACTGACCACAGCCTTGTATCACCATTTTAAATGACTGCAGGTGTGATTTAAAGGCGCCAGTGAATTAAGGGCCAGGTGGAGGTCATCCTGTAGATTCTATAGGTTATTAAGGTAATTGGGTAACTGAGCCAAGGAAGATGTGGTTTTCTGAACCACAAATCCAAAGGGAAAAGGTAAAGCCTTTGAAAATGGGTGAGGGCAAGTATTCCTTTGTCCTGTTTGGATAAGGGCAAAGGACACCCAGCTGGGCACAATTAACTCTGTAAAAGGTCCACAGGGCCAGGAGCAAGAAAGAGCAACAGGTAAAAACTGACCTCCACGCCAACTCTGATACAAACCAGGGAGGGCGAAAAATGTGTTGTCAATTTGCATATTTCCAGAAGAGGACGAGGCAATCAGCCACACCAATGTGAATAGGTCCAGTATGGAATGTAAATACAAACCTCACTGAAGACATCCTGAAAGGACAGATGTCATGCTATGGACAGGAACCTGAGTCACTTCCAAGTCCCCAGATCAAGCCCTAAGTCTGAGCTGAAGACTCTGCCTGTCCCTTTCTTTGTGCTGCTTCCCAATGCCTCCTGTCAGTCCTTAAGCTTTCATCCCTGCTTATACTACTTTCTCCCCATCTTTCCTGTGAGTCCCTTCTTTCCAGGGTAGAAATCTCTCTTTCGCTTCCATACCATCCAGATCTGTATGGCTTTTTGTTCATAGAATCTACTCAAGAATTATTTGGTCTTCGTGCCAGCCCCGCCCCTGGGGTGCACTGAGATGGTGATTGAGACTGTGCATAGTAGCGCGCTTCTATAATCCCAGCACTTGGGAGACTGAAAACAGGAGAATGACTACAAGTCTGATCTATGTAGTGAGACCCTGTGCACCCTGTAGACTCTGCCCTAAATTCATTTTAAAAAAGGAATTATTTGGTCAAATTACTATAAGTGAATAAAAGATTCAAACAAAAATTTTAATTAACTTTTTAAAATCAAGTATGTGACCCTGGCCATTTAAATGAGCTCTAAATAGCCTCTACAGATTGACTGTATGCCCAAAGTTATATATGTGGCCTGCAGCACTTGCCCATCGCGAAGTTGATACTGCCAGATGATATGGACAGCTGCGACTCACATGACCAACACCACAGAATAGGTGGTGCCTAAACAGACAGTGTAACATGCACAAGAAAGTCAGCATCTCACTTCTGTGTATCAGTGGACTCCTTTTTAGATCTGCCAATGACAGAGATGCACTATGGTTTAGAGAATTAAGAACAGAAGTTTTTGTTTTAATGTGCCTATTTTATATCTGTAGGAATAATAGGAGGTAGACAAATGTATGGAAAAAATATTCCAGTCACTTATGTTCTCACCCAGAGAGATAATAATGTTTAAGAGGCTAAAAATATGCTCTGTCTGTGTCATCCTAGACTGTCAAAGCATCTTCCTTAAAGTCAGACAAAATCAGGAATTGAATCCATGAATATAAATAAGAGTTACCTTTAGCTGGGCAATTTTTTAACCCCTGCACTCTAGAAGCATGAATGACTTGTCATCCCATCCCTGATTGGGAAATATAGAGGCTCAATGAGATCCTGCCTCAGAATAACTTTAAAAATCTGTGAAAGCTGAAAGTGTGCCTCAGTGTTAAGGTCCTATATTCAATCACCAGGACCCCATCAGGAAGTCATTTTTACTACATCACGTTCTCCCTCTGTCACCTGAACTCTATGATGAGGGGAGAGTAGTATGTACTCATTTCACTTTTATAGTAATTAAATATTATAATTAATTATAGCAATGCAACATAATTCATGCAAACATAATCCAGAATGCTGACTATTTTTATAAAATAAAAATCATAAAAGATTGCTCTGGGACTTAGGATTTTCTATAAAATCTGTTATCATCAGAAATGTTTCACAATAGGATGCTTTTAAAATCATTGTGTAGGATCCTTGTCATATGCATGTGCCATAACATATATAGGTATGACTTTATCTTTGAAATTTTACACTGTTTTCAATACTTTTGTGGCTGGTACTATGGTAATGGAAAATCCTCATTCTGCTCTTGATGGAGGAACATTTGTGATGCATAAAGTGATACACTGAGCACTGGAATAAACAATGGAGATAGAAGTTTTGTCTTTATGGCCTCTCTGAACATTAAATAATCACTTTGCATAAGGCACAACATCACATTATATAAAGTAGATGCAATCCTATAACTATTTGCTCCTAACTAGGGGTCCACAAATCCTTTGAGAGAAATTAATGTCTAAAAGGAGGCCTGTAGGAGGAGCAGAAGCTTCCCAATGGACAGACAGTGAATGGAAGAGTTGGAATGATTGAAAAAAGAAAAGGAATCATCATGTGAGAGGACCTGAAGACACTAGACTATGTATGTTACAAAAAGTACACAATACATATGACCGCATGATTTTTGACAAAGGTATTCAGAATACACAACATGTAAAGGATAGTCTTAAAGTAATATAAGTGAAACCATATAGAGAGCCCTTCCTGGTCTTTGTCTTGGTCTAGGAAGTTTATATTTGTAATCCCACGAATAAGTTATTAGGATTAAGCTAATCCTGTCAAGATAATTTGAATCTACCACTTCCAGTGCAACCGACAGGGAGAATGAAAAACCTAAGACACATTCAAAGTTACGTAGAGCCAAGGGGTCCCAAGTCCAGCCATGATGATGGCCATCTGGAACAAAGACCTCAACCCAAGTCTGGACCTGGGTTTTATTCATTCATGAAGGAAGAAGTGTCTGGAGGATGAGTGACTTTGAGGAAGTAGGTGAGTGCAGTGAACTGGGTTAGGTAAGAGGCCTGCATTTACTTCTACCATATGCAGAGAGAAGGATATACATAAAAGTAATGTGCATTACACAGCTGAGATAGTATCTAATGTTTTGGGGTCAGTGCTTCAGCTCTGATGTGTAATCTTTGGGGTCAGTGCTTCAGCTCTGATGTATAATCTCAGTGCAACAAGTGGGGGTTCTGGGAAACCATGCTTGCTATCTTTAAAGACTACTACCTGCACCTCAGCTAGACTGATATGCATTACTTAAAGCCAATTGAAGAGTCTTAGACAGCTCTGTACATGGAAATAGGGTCAGGTTCTGCTAAAATGGGGACAATTGCTCCTCTTTCAAGAGGAGTCATCCAGGTGGTCCTTCACAAAACCAACCAATGACAATCAGTGTGAATGAAACTGAACCCTACCTCACACCACCTGCACAAGTAATCTCAAAATGGATTAAGGACTTACTATAAAGAAAGCAATTCCTTAAAATAATTACACTTCATAGAGTTTATATAAGCCCAGAGAAACAAAATAAAACTGATTTGCAAACTGCACAGCTTTCAGAATAAGAGAAGGTTCCATGAATTCCAACCAACCCTGTGATATGACGGCCCTTCTAGAAAGCCAAAGTGGGGTAAAGAAATAACTGAATTGGTTACAGCTTAATTGGCCAATAGAATACAGGGTCTTCTGCAATTAATGGAAGCTCAGTAACTGTGATTAGATTCCATATTGCTTTAATGTGTTGATACTTAGTAAAGGAGCCTATTCTAAATCAATGGATTAACTCAAATTAATGGTCTTCCATGAATTCCACTGAACAAACTTAAATGTTAAGTTTTGGAGCTGTAAAACTCTTAGAAGAAAACAAGGGAAAATCTTCATGACTTTAGCCCTGAAAAAGACTTTAGGGTTATTACACTAAAGGCTCAAGAAGTAAAAGCAAGTACACACTAATGAGACTGCATCCAATAATTATAATGATGATACCAACCATTGTAATGCAGGGATGATGGAATGATTATAGCTGCTGAAAGCAGTAGGGTTATGGGTCATCTTATTTAGATGATAGTACTCCATCAACCTATCAAGCATTAACCTATGTATGATGTGGAGATACATTGTAGGTGTGATTAATATTTCAATCAATAGGTAGAGATTTATTGGCATAATCTGGGTATGCTTCATCTAATCAACTGAAAGAACCTCAAGGGAAAATTAGGGTTGCTCTAAAGAGATGCTTTCTATGGACTATAGTATCAACTCCTGCCGGAATACCTCCATGTCCCCAAGTCCCCCACCTCCCACCCCCGCATCCCTGCTCTACAGATTTCAAGGTTTTATTGGTTTTTGTGTTTGACATTTGACCTTTGAGTCTTGACTTTTGATTTTTGGTGCTCAATTTGATGCGTGACTCTTTTCTTTTGACCTTGGACTTTTGATTTTTGGCCTTTGACTTTTGACTTTTGATTTTTGACTTTGACTTGCAATTTTTGAATTTTGATTTTAGATTTTAGAGATTTTAGATTTTATATTCTAGATTCTAGATTTTAGCCTTCAGCTTTTAGATATGCCCCATGATCATACTACATGAACCAGTTCCTTACACTACACTTTTTCTTTTGGTATACACACACGTTTTGTATCTTGTTAGAACCTTGATAAATATAGTTAGTGTCTGTACCCAGCACCAAACATACCTGCCGGTACCATTCTATGACAACTTTTCTCCTGTGTTGGTCTTGCACTGCTAATTTGTGGCACAGAACAGAAGACTAAGACTTCTCAAAACAGTTCTAGAGTCTGAAGTTCCCTGTTACCTTCTACTGTGGGTTAGGTTTCCACAGAAGCCCACTGTAGGTCCCAAACCACTTGCAGCTGGAGTCTCCAAACCATGATTCTATGACAAGAGGCATAAAGAAAGGAGCCCACATCTTTGCTGCTTCCTCTGATGCAGAGTTTTAGAATTGAGGTGAACTTAAAAATCATGTTCAGTGGAAGAAGGCAGTTGGGGAGAAAAAGTTGAGGGCCATCTTTGTTTCGATGCTGTCATGATGTTATTTTCTTGTGATCAGAGTGGACCAAAGGACAGAATGAAACAGTGCCTAGGTACCCACTGCTACTCCCTGCCATTAGTGAAGAGAACTTTCTGATATCTCCTGAGTAGCTCTATCTACTCCAGAATACAGTATACAAGGTAAGCCTTGTCCACACACTCTGTTAATAATATTTCAGCTTTCTAATCAGACTTGAAAGCTGTTCCATGAAATCTGACCTGAGGTGTTTCATTAATGATTGGAGTGAGTCAGTCTTTTTATCTGCTAGTTACTTTTTACAAGTGGTTACCCAAAATGATTCCCACTCTCTAAAAATACTTTCATTACTACATGGCCCTTTGCAGAAAGATACTATTATAGAAGAAGACATGTACAGTGATTCCACAATAGCATGTAGGGCTCACTGTAATATATATATATATATATATATATATATATATATATATGAATGTGTCAGCATAATTTTATAATATGCTTTCATGTTTAATTTTTTGATATGTAATGTATCTTTTCCTATTTGTACACTTTTTTAAATGCCCTAAAAATGTCCTTCCAATATGATCTGGAAAATCCAAGACTAAGATGACAGTCCAGGAAAATAGCTCAGTCCTCTAAGTGCCTGACTGGCAAGCTCAAGGACCTGGGCTCCAAATCGACATCACATGCCACACCAGCCCCGCCCATGGGCATGCTGAGCAGACCACCAAAACTGGGTGTGGTGGCTGTAATCCCAGTGCTGGGGAGGCGAAGATAGCAGGATCACTATGAGTCTGAGCTGTGTAGCAAGACCCTGTATCAAATAAATAAAAAATAAAAAAGATAAAAATAAAAGATTACAATGAAATTCTGAGAAAAAGTGAAATTAATACTTATGGCCAAATAGCAAATATTTCATAGCAGACACCAGTTTAAGAAAAAGGAGCTCCATTTATTTCTTAAATTCACTTCATATTAGCCTCAAATCCCAAGACATAGTGTAATTCTTTGTTAAAACAACTAGCCCCCTATGTATTTCTTCATCTTTGCTTGTTGAGCTATCTTAATTTCACATTTGAAAATCCAAAATTTTATATTTAATTACTTGATACTATTTGAAAAACACTTCTTAAACTTCACTTAAATACTTTACTTTCTGGAAAACAAATACAACATTTTTCCCCAACTGAAATATAAATCTTTATTTAACTAGCTCCCACAGTACAGTTTATGAGAATTTGAATCCAAATAAGGTATGAATTCAGATCCTATAATCTTATAAACATTACTAAGCTATCTCTAACATTCTAAACCATAGCAAAATAAAAAGAAATCTGTAAATCGATACGGATCAATACATTTTGATCATGCTATATGAGTATAATTTTTTTCTTATTTATTTATTTGGTACAGGCTCAGGCTATGAAGCACAGACTCACAGTGATTCTCCTCTCTCAGCCTCCCTAGCACTAGGATTACAATCCTGCAGCATTGCCCCTGGTTTCAGTGGCCAGCTCAGCTCTCCCAGGGTTCTGAAGCTGGAATGACATGCGGTCCTGGGGATCAAACCCAGGTTCTTGAGCTTCCCAGGAAGGTATTTAGATGACTGAGCTATCTCTCCAACCCCATGAGTATAATTTTTAATTAAGAAAATATGAACCTGTATAATATATGAATAGACATGTACATGGATGCACTCAATTGCAATTTGCTAAAGACTCTCATAGTAATACAGAAATGGACATTTGGCACGTTGCATCCATTAATTCAATGAGAAGAAATATCTGTACTAATAGTGTTTGGACAGAATATCATGTCTGCATTTTGTACTA
>NDGN011540915.1:409-13377 GCA_002564285.1 Tympanoctomys barrerae | reverse complement strand
AAAAAAAAAAAAAAAAAAAATGTGATTTCCATAACCCTGGAGGGGGTCTGAGGCTATGGACATCTTAACTAAGCAGTGGGCTGTGGATAAAAGCCAACACTGCCGAGGGGGTGTGAACGTGCTTGCGGTCTTTAAGTAATATTGTTTAGCTGTCCCATTTGAAGCCAACCAGAAGCTACCAGCCATTAAAATTAAAAGTCTAAAAAAGAAAGAAAGAAAGAAAGAAAGAAAGAAAGAAAGAAAGAAAGAAAGAAACTGCATTATAATGATGGCTGTATAGTTCTACAAATTATTGAATTACTAGATATTGTAATATACCTCAATAAAAATGTTAAAAAGTTAATTTTTTAAAAGTTTGAAAGCTGTTGTGTTAAATAAATACTCTGTTCATGAAACCAAATCCACAAGTTCAAATTCCTAGCAATGGCTGAAATTTTTAATCTCTATTTTCATTTCTTTCATCTAATATATAGTGCTGTATGAATCTCTACTCAAGGCCCAATAGAAGAAGATGTGGACCTTTGTCCTCCAAGAGTTTAGAATCTGAATAGGTACAGTTGAAAAATGAACATATCAGCAAGGTCTCTGGTACTAATGCAAAGACAGCTATTCAGAGAAAAACAAGGAGAACAGGATTTAAACAGGGTCTTCAGGTATGAGCAGAAAGATAATAAGCAGGTATGAGAGTTTAAGAACGCTCTCCTGCTCTTTGCCACATCTCCAGCAAGAATGAAGACCATTCTTAGCAATCAGACTGTCGACATTCCAGGAAATGTCAACATCACTCTGAAAGGATGCACAGTTATTGTGAAGGGCCCCAGAGGAGCCCTACGGAGGGACTTCAGCCACATCAATGGGGAACTCAATCTCCTTGGGAAGAAAAAGAAGAGGCTCTGGGTTGACAAAGGGTGGGGAAACAGGAGTTGGCAACTGTCCACACGATCTGTAGCCATGTACAGAACACGATCAAGGGGGTCTCACTGAGCTTCCGTTACAAGATGAGGTCTGTGTGTGCTCACTTCCCCATCAACGTCATTATTCAGGAGAAGGGGTCTTTTGTCAAAATCCGGAATTTCTTGGGTGAAAAATACATTCACCGAGTTCTTGTGAGGGCAGGTGTTGCTTGCTCAGTATCTCAAGCCCAGAAAGGTAAGTTAATCTTTGAAGGAAATGACACCGAGCTTGTTTCAAATTCAGCTGCTTTGATTCAGCAAGCCACAACAGTCAAAAAAAAGGATATCAGAAAATTTTTGGATGGTGTCTATGTTTCTGAAAAGGGAATAGTTCAGCAGCCGGATAAGTAAGATCCAGGAGTTACCCAGCCACAGAAACAAGCTTCTGGATGGTGAGGCCAATCTGTGATATTTTAATGAGACAATAAAAGATCTTTATTGAAAAAACCAGAACCCCCTGCTGCTGCCCCTTTCCCCACCTCTCTCTCACGTGTCACTATCATATGGGATACTGGACAAGAAAATGTAAAAGCATCAGTGCAAAGCTTCAGTTATTCTAGAAAAACAACACGGGGTGTCATAATAGCTGAATGTCTGGTACGGTAGGTCCTCAGGATATGTGAATGAACAGAACTGGAGGGTGGACCTAGCAATATTTTTAACAGATTGTGTATTTTCAAAGAAAGAGCACACCACATGCATGCGCACACACACACAGAACACACGTGTGTACACACACATACACACACCACACATGTGTATACACACACAGCATCTCTAGGGTCATATCTTTCAGAAGAAGACGGAGTCAGTGCAGATGTGAATAATATTTCTTATGTAATGTATTAATTCTCATAATTGTCCTACTAACCTGTTTCGAAACTGTCTCATTGCTACTTCTTCCTCAATAAACTTAATCTTAATCTTAAAACATGCATAGTATTTCTGCCTTTTGTTAGAATTCCAATACCTCCAAGACTTCACCCTTCACTCCTTTCAGTGCTCCTTTGCCTAGGTATTTTTAATACCAAATTTAGTCCATGAACCCCGACCAAAAATCCACTTCCTTCTGAGTCCATTGTGTTCTGTATGTGCGAGGGCAAAACATTACTAGTGTTACACCCATCTCCCTAGAACTTTTACACACATGCTTTTTCTTCTGATTTACCATAAGCTTCCAAAGGTAAGAACCTTCCTATAGAGTGAGACTACAAAGTGCCATATTTTTCTATGAATAGAATGAAATGGTTAATAAGTTCTCTTCAGATGAAACTAGAAATGGGTAGATGGGTAGATGTGAATGGCTGAACAAATGAAAAAAGAAAATCAAAGAATCACTGCATCCTTAGTGACAATCTAAAGCTTTCTCTGTATGTTCTACCCATATTATAGAACAAGAAGCAGGCACAGACCTTAGCGTTCGAGGAGTCCCAGATAGATTTTGGGTCTACTAAAGCGTGTCATCTGAGACAACTTCAGCAACTGAAGAAGAAGCTGCTGGCCCTTCAGCAAGAACTGGAGTTCCGCACGGATGAGTTGCAAACCTCCTACTGTTCTCTCCTGCAGTATCAGTCCATCCTGGAGAAGCAAACATCTGACCTGGTTCTCCTGCACCATCACTGCAAGCTGAAAGAAGAGGAGGTATCACTATGCCAACTGTAGAAGTGTCCTACATGCCCAAGGACCTATAGGAAACAGGCCGGCGACCCAGCCCTAAGAGAAAGTAAATGCTAGGCTTAATGAGGACAGCTTTATGACATCTTGAGCAGGCTTTATAAATTCTCCCTCTTTGATTCTTGATCTTTCTGAAGCTGAGCAGAAAAAAAAAAAAAAAACCTAATGCCACACTTGGGTTAGCTCTCCAGTGTTAATGCATGCAGGACATGTGAGCTGCACATGCCTGTGAACACACAAGTCCATCCTGTCTATTCTGTCACCACTGCCGTTGGAATGCAGAAGACTCTGGGTCCCTGAGGGTTTTTTTAAAAAGGGACAAAGTCCATTAAATCAACTATTTTTTAGACAGATCAGGCCTTGATGACATATAAATTCCTGGAACCTGCATGGTTGATAAGAAAACCTGACATTGAATCTAAATCAGTCATTGAGAGCGCCTGATCATTTTTTTTTTTTTCAGACTGGAAGTTTAGATCCTGTAGACTTAGCTTAAGTATATTCTGGGCCTTCATTTATATTCACGTTCCAGGGAAGTATTTTTTAAACCACAGTAGGATCCCCATAGAATCCCAAGTAAATTTCAAATATTCAAAGCTATGGAACTAAAGCCAGTTGAGCATTAACAACAGTAAGACCACGGCTCTGAATAATGCGGCCAGCAGACTACTAGCTCGGACTGTCCTTGAGATTTTCTTTCCTCAGATTTAAGGAAAATTCCAAGGAATGTTTTAGACAGTGTTGTTCTGTAGAAACCAACTGCAGGGATTTTATGAGGGGCCTTAGAAAACAGAAATTTTAAAAAGGAAATATTATAACCAAAGGAGAATTTGATAGAAAGCATTGGGAGGGAGAGGAACAAAGAATGGTTATCCTATAAAATAGATTCTAGGACAAAGTCTAGTCATATAAACCATGGTTTAATAACTAATGTTCAGGTGTGTTCAAATTGGCTGGTTTGCTACAACTTAAACAAAAGAGTGCAGCCTAAATAAAGCAACCCCAAGCACATGGAGATAGCATACAATTGCAAAAACAATAAAATAAATAATAGTTTGCTTCTATGTCATGTAGAAGGAGATCAGAGACAGGGGGTTATTACTGTAATGGCAATTGCATGTGTCACCTCAGCTCAGGACTTCCATGCTTTAGATCACCAGGGGTGGCTACTGGAACTCCAGCCATCACATAGTATAGAAGAAGACGGAGGCGGGAATAAAAGCACACCCTTTCATTTCAAGAACACTTTCCAACACCCCACACTACAGTCATATCATTGGCCAGAATTAGCCACGTGGCCACACTTGGTTCCTAGGAGGTGTAGTGCTTCCGGAGATTTATTGCCTCTCCCAACAGAGACAAGGTTCTACTGAGAGGGGCAGGGAATAAATATGCGATCCAGCAAGCAGCCATCACTGTCACAGATTTTGAACAGAGAAAGCTTTAGAAATTTTATTTTAGGCCTTCTTTCAGGTTCCTCCATTGCTTTGTTACACAGAAGAATCAAAGTTTTACCTAAGGCTGGGTTCTGTCAACAGCAGAGCCCACTGTGGTGGAGCACCTAAGACACACATGTTGCAGCAGGCTGTCATTACTGAAAGCTCTAAAATGGTCACCATCACTGGTAAGACAGCCTTGTAAGTCCCAGGAAGAGCTAATTTCTGAGGCGAGTCCAGGAAGCACACAAGGAAGTGAGTTAAAGAAGGGCAGGAAGTCTATGGATCAGAACCAACTGGGGTTTGATCCTTCTGGAGAGCTCTGGAAGATACCAGAATATGCCTCAGAGTGAACCCAGCCACCCACTCCAGTCATTGCCTAAGAGGTGCTCCTAGAGATGTGAGCTCCTAAGCTCTTCTAACCTCCCCTCCCTCACCCTCTGCATGTGTGGGCTCCTGGGTCAAAGAAGTGCTCAGGCAGAGTCAAAAATGGTTGCCATTTCAGAGCACTTGCCTAGCAGGTGCATGGCCCTGGTTTCCACCCCCAAACCCATGATCGTCAATCAGTCAACCAAATGATATAGGTGGTGGCCAGGAACGAACCTCCCTTCTGCATTCATCTGGGGTGACAGCAGCCTGCTGATAAGTCAGGTAGGGCATGGACAGGTGGTGCAGGAATGGCCACATGGACTCATGACTATGCCAGACTTTTGGTGCTATGTATGTAAAATGGGGAGAGGGCATGACCCAGCTCTGGCCAAACAGAGCCAAGGGAATCCTACTGTGGAGTTTCTTAGAAATGTTTTGTTTGCCCAATAAAATGGACCAGATCCAAGTGACAAAAAAAAAGGTTGCCATTGGATAGGTTTAATATGCAAAGACATAGTGTCAAGGGGATGTGGGTAGGCCACTGACAACTTCTGTTATGAACATTTGAATATAAAACAAGCCTCGCCCCTATAAACATCTTAAACTATTTGATCCTTTTATAAGAAGAATCTCAACTATTAGCAAGTATAATTAGCGCAAATGAATGGGACATGTTCATTCAGAACTGGTCTGTTTGAACCAGGATGAAGCCTTCCTCAAGAATCTCTGCTTTACCCTTGAACACGCATAATTTGAGTCATATAATTTAGTGCACTTGGTTATATGCAGGTTGGTATTTTTTTTTAATTTTTTAAAGAGTACAAAATAGCATTAAAACAGAAAAAATACAAATAATACAGAATTTCACTAAACAAAATAATATGAATTTCACAGTATTTGTTGTATTGCATAGTGTTGTCTTTGAATTAGTTGTTCCTATTACCTGATATACGCATGCAAAATTGGTAAAAGAAGGAAAAAACTATATAAGAAAGTAAGAAGAGAGAAAAAAGAAAAAGAATCCCAAAAAGGGCAAAATAAATTAAGGATTATCTGCTCAAAATTTTAAATCTTATCTCTGGAAGATTTTGAGTTTTAAACTCTCTGAGTGGTACCCTACGTCTCATATGTATGGGTCCCCTCTGCGTCCAATACAACATTCATGAGCTTTCAATAAATATCTGTTGGGCTGGGGCAATAGCTCAGTGGTCTAAGTGCCTGTCTGGCAAGTGCAAGGACCCAGGTTTGATTCCTGGTACTGCATGCCCTGCCAACCCCAGAGCCCTGGGTGCACTGTGCCAGCCACTGAAACTGGGCATGGTGGCACACACACCTGTAACCCCAGCGCTGAGAAGGCTAAGATCACTATGATTCTGAAATGCTCTGTATAGTGAGACCCTGAATAGAAAGAATAAAAAATAAAAGTAATTATCTGTCAATGAGATGAGTAATTGATTAGAAAGGAACAAAGTCTAAGGATTATACAAATCTCACAGGGGATTTGGGTAATGTGCCCCAATATCTCTTGGGAATGTTACTAATGTGGACCTGTGTGCATGAGCGCTCTACATTTTCCAAATTACATCTCTAGACACTGCTTAAAAAGAAAAAATGCTGGCATTTCAAGTCCTTAAAAATATGGAGCAAAACAAATCCATTTCTATTAATCGATAAGTATTTATTGAGCTCCTACCACATTCTGGACAGAATGGGTGATAGACATGGTCCCTGCTTTTAAGTAGCTTCCCTCCAAAGAAGTCAGTCTCTTTAATGTCTGATAATTTACATGTTGGTATTATATGTTGAAGCCTTTAGCTCTGTGCTGCATGAATTCCACTCATCTGGGCTGCTAGTTTTGATGAAGGACTGCTCTGTGTGGGGTCTTATAACCACATTATTTCTCATAAGCTGTTTCCAGGGGTTCAATGTGGTTTTATTCTTCCACTAACAGGTGATTCTCTACGAAGAGGAAATGGGAAACCATCCTGAGAACACAGGAGAGAAGCTCCATTTGGCGCAGGAGCAGCTTGCCTTGGCGGGAGACAAGATTGTCTCCCTAGAAAGAAGCTTAAACCTCTACAGGGATAAATACCAGACTTCCCTGAGCAACATCGAGCTCCTGGAGTGCCAAGTGAAGATGCTAGAGGGGGAGCTCAGCGGGCTCATCAGTCAGGTGGGACTTAAGCCAGACCTCGCAGGCCAGCAGCGCCGGCCAGCCAACCGGTGCCTGGGTGGCTCGCTTTTGGGTCCCAGCCTCCTCCTCCAGGAACACACCCTCCAGCCAGATACCACTTCCTGCCCTTGAAATGTCTGGGCATTTGCTCCTGCGTGGCTGGCTTTTGCATCTCCTTTACGAGTACCCCTTAGAAATTTTGGAGCTATTTAATGGGTACAAAGCGCTTCCATTTCCATTAAGGCCGCAGGACTACTGAGAGAAGGCCCCAGTCCTCCGTGTTCTTGTGGAGATGGGCGCTGAGCTCTTACGGGTCACAGGGCATTTGCAGACTACAGCTCCAGGATCAAGCAGGAGAAAGTCGTGAGGCTTTCCCCTCCCACGGGAAAGAGGAACCAAAAGATCAGGATTTTCTTCTTTTCTTTCAATTGCTTTTCAATTTGACACAAATAATGTAATAATATTGACTCTCCAGACACAAGCATGGAGAGAAAGTGTGAAAGTCCACCTTCAGGCGCTCTTGCCTCCTCTCTGTGTGCTGGGAATCTTCCCAGGGCTGCTTCTATGCTGTTACATGTTTAAAGGACAGAGTTCTGTCTTTACATGGAGATAGTATGTAAACATTTAAAATAATGTTTTATGACTTGGTCTTAAAATGCATATCTTAATTTCTTTTTGTCACTGCCTTGTTGCATAGTATGGATGTACCATCTGTTGACCTTTTGCCCTCTGTTAAAAAAACTGTAACAAGCATCCTTATTTCTAGAGGGTAATTCCTGAAGTGAGATTGCTACATCAAAGGGTAGTCTTGTTTTCAATGTTTAAAGTTACTTCTAAATTGTATAGAGCTAAAATGTTCTGCCAGTTTACATTTTTACTAACATGTATAATGAAGATCATTTCTCCCTATCACATGTTTCACTCTTTTTAAGTTGTGCTACTTTGATGGGTAAAGGAGGAAGGATGCTTTCTCATGACACCTGTCATTTTCTTTAGCTCTAATGATTGCCAGTACAGTTCCCTGGAAAGAACACTCCAATACAGGTTGGCATGCAGGACATTTTTAGGGAGGGACCTGAGTATTACACCTCTGAAAGGAAGGAGGAGGGGTGGCTGGGCCGTAAGAGCAACAAGCTGAGCTCTGATACAGTCTCACAGAGACCTCAGCCCATCCCATGGCAAGACAAGGGGCTGGAGGCAACTTCAGAGCTGTCCTATGTTAAGGGGAAAGGACCTAGCCTTTGCACCCCCTGCTGATCCATTCTTGGACAGGGGCCACCCCTAGCGAGAGATGTGACTGTGGGCAAAGCAGTCTTCTTCCACCCAGGCAGTCCCTACCCAGGACCCGTGGCTGACAGCTGCATTGGTAGTGGCTTGGGCAGCAAGTCTTTGATGGCCAAAGGGGCCCTGGGGCCATCACAGTCTCTGCCACACAGAGAAGAGCACAGACGCTGTTTGCTTTGGCCATGTGGAGTTTTATTTTACAATTTGTTTGTTTTAATCCTGAACCCATTTTTTTAACTGGGTTAATATTTTCTATATTGATTTATTGGACTTCCTTAATCTATTACGGGTAATCATCCTTCATTACATATACCCCCAGTCCATAAGTTTTCATTTTACTTTACTAATATTATTTTTCACCATGCAGAATTTTTTTCCTTTTTATGGAGTTGAATCTGTCCATTCTTCTTTATAGATCTAGGCTTTATGTCTTGCTTAGGAAGAACTCTTTTCCCAAGGTGATAAAAGTTTATCTTATATGTTCGTTTAGCACTTTATAATTCTGTACCTTTTATGTTTTTATCTTTAATCCATCCAGAATATGTTTTTAATATTTGTATAATGAGATAAGGTTTTAACTTTGTGTTTATCTAAATGGATCTCCAGTGGTCCCCAGACCATGAACATTCTGGCTTTTCCCCCACAGACCCAAGTGCCAAATCGTAATACTGATTCCTCTGTAAGCATAGCTCCTTCCAGACTCTATTCTTTTGATCTACTTTCTAAGGTCACTTATTGACATCTGTTTCTTTGTATCTCAAACACCTTTTTTTTTTCCCCAGAGCCGGAGATTGAACTCAGGCCCCTGTACTTGCCAAGTGAGCGCTTATTCAACTGAGCCATCTCCCCAGCCTCTGATCTACTTTCTAGTTCTGGCATCAATGTCAGAGTTTCCCAGTGACTTTATAACTGATAACATGTTTTATAGTTCCACTTTTCTGTATTTCAAATTTTTCTTTGCCCTGTTTGAACATCTCTGCTTAATGAAATTTAGATTCACGTTGACGACTTTTTCACTATATATTACTTTGGGGGACATTAGCATACCCTATGGAACATGACATACTTGTACTTTTATTCAGATTTTCTTAGGTGCCCTTCATGTCTAGATATATTACAGTTGTATTTTATTATGAGTAGGAACTTTCATACATTTAATTTTAAGAACTATTACTGATGTACCAGAAAACTTCTCTCTTCCTCTACCACCTTACTGTGCTTTCTCAATGGATTTTCAGTTAAACATCTCAGATTTTTCTAAATTGCTTTCACTTTTGTAATTTGTACAATTTATTTTCTAACATATTGCATTAACTAGAACCTGCAGAGCATCATGGAACATGGCGTCATTGTCTTACTCTTCAATCTAAAGGAAATGTTTTCAATATCTTGCCATTAAATATAGTGCCTGGTTTTGGCTGGTTTTTCTTCTTTCTTTCTTTCATTTTCTTCAGACAGAGTCTTGCCATGTAGTCCAGAATGGCCTTGAACTCACTATGTAGCCCAAGCTAGTCTTGGACTCTTAGCAATACCCATGCCCCAGCCTCCCAAGAACTGGGACTACAGGCATGCGCCATCATGCCTGGCCCTGTTTTCTGGCTTTTTTTAATATTGTTTTTCAATTTAAGGTATTATTTTATCTAGCTTATTAGAATTTTATAATAAAGATGAATTTTAATTCAAGAATTTTAAAAATTTTAATCAAGATTTTATATCAAAAATGACTTGTATTTTATCGGATGTTTTTATTAGCATCTATCCTTTAATGAGGTAGATTACATTTGAACATGATATATTACTTTAATAAGCTTTTCTTTTTATTAAATTTGTAAAAAATTATTTTTGTTTCTATTTTCAGAAATGAAATTATTTGATGGTTTATGCTTTTGTGTTTTCATCCTGTGGTAATGCATGAATTATAGCATCTTAATTGAGTTGGAAAGCGTGCATTTTTTTAAACCTCTGAAACTGTCCATATAACATAAAAAGTGTCTATTCCTTTAAAACTACAAATAACCCAACTATAACTCACTTTTTCTGCATTCCTGGAGTTTTCCTTTCACTGTAATACTTTCTTCTTAATTCTTTCCAAAACAACTGTGGGTGGCCAAGGGTCTCAATATTTTTATGTCTGAACAAAATTCATTTTGACATCATTCTTGAATGCTAGCTTGGCTGAACATACAAAGTTTCAAAAGCATCTTTCCTTGTGCTTTTCCTGTGCTGCATTGCTCTACAGTCTTATACTATCCAGGACTAAAGATCAGTTATCAGATGTCTATCTGTTTCTCATTTTCTATAGGTCCCCTGTTTTATCTCTTTGAACTCTGGAGTAAGTTTTTAGGCTAAGGATGTTTTTAGTTTATTTTTCATTAAACCTCTCAACACAACTGACTTTTAATATGAAGATCTACATTTTTTTTTCCAATTCAGGGAATGTCTCTCCTATTACTCTTAAATCAATTTCACTTTTTTTCATTCCGTAGTATTAAGTAGATATTAGAACCCACAGATACCTTCCTCCTCTCTCTTAACTTTCACGTTATATTTTCAATTCCTTTGCCCTCTTCTACACTGAATTATTTACATACACATCCTTTATGGTCAAGCTTAGATTTGTGACTGACCTTTCTGCAGCACGGGCAGGTTTCACGCTCAGTGAACTTGAATTATTTCTAACTTGGCCTGAAAAGGCACAGGAGGGAAAGAAGTTTGAGAAGGACGAGATCCAACATCCAGACTAGGACAAGTGGCTCTTTTTACACTCTGCGCATCAATTCGCCCCATATTAGAGCAGACCAAGAGAGCATGGTAACCTTCATGCATGATTTCAGATCTAAGGAAAGATATTTTTTACACAAAAACAAAAAGCATAGTTCTTAGAAATGACTCGTACTCAGATTCATGAGAGTATCAAGTGTTAAAATTTCTTAGGACAATTATACAATATCAATCAAGTTTAAATATAAATTACTATTCCTATTTCTATGAATTTAAGCTACCCTTTTACCACTGCATTGAAGGTACATTTACCGAAGTAAGTTCTCACTGATTGCTGTGCAAAAGTATTTGTTTCAGCTTCATCTTAGGGGGGAAAAAACTAAAAGCAAACTATGTTACTATCATTAAGAAGCTATATTTCTTAATGAGAATAAGAAATGATAAAAATATCATTATGAAAATATGATAAATATATTTGAAAGTACTTTAAAAGGATAATACAGAAGTACTTGTACTAATATGGATAAAACTTTAACATAGATTAAGTAAAATCCATTGTTATGTTTTAAAAACCCAACACAATCCATATTTTATAGATTCAGCTATAGTATGTGATTAGAAAGTTCTAGAAAGACATGTGCAACCTGACATCTCCGGATCAATGGAAAAGGGCGAGAAATCTAAAGTCATGCCAAGGAGAAATGCAGACTTGCCTAAACTGTTACATGTTTTGAAACAACAGTACAGACGTTATTGCTCATATAACTGGAAATTTTAAGAGTAAAATAGACCTATAAATAACAATAGGGAAAAAAGAAAGAAAGAAACAAGGCCTTGGTGGCACGCACCTGTAATCCTTGTCAAGGCTGAGACCGGAGGATCACTATGAGTCTGAGCTGCAGAGCAAGACCCTCTATTAAATAAATGAAAGAAAATAAATTTTTAAAAAAACCAATGGGAAGAACATCCTAAGTAATAAGTGCCTATCTGGCAAGAACAAGGTCCTGAGTTCAATTCCTGGTACCACAAAAAAAAAAATTAAGAGAGAACATCATAAGTAAATTGTCACATGAAAACAGTGTTTTGAAGAGTGTGTGTAAGAAACAAGCTTATGCAAAGAAAACATGCCAGGGTTCTATAAATATGCATATATGCATACACAAATATGCCTAGAACACCCTTGGAAAGATACCAAAATAACTGGTAACATAGACTGTCAGGAGGAGACCTGAGTCTTGTAGGTTGTTGTATTCTCTTATGAATGATTTGGATATTTTACTCTGGATCTACAGTAGTGATTTTTTTTTCTTTTAAGGAAACTATACGTGCCATATAGGAACATATATTGTTAATACATTACTATAGAGATTTTCTAAGCATTCATGGTCTGAGGAGATAGCTCAGTGGGATAAGTGCTCGCCTGGCAGGCTCAAGGTCCTTAGTTCAATCCCTGGGGGGTGGGGGAGAGATTTTTCTAAGCATATGGAATTCTGAAGTCTTGTCACAAATTGCAAACGGAACCCAGCCTGTTATTCCTAAACCTCCTAGGAGCCGGAGAACAAGGGTGATCACCCAAAGGTGCGGATATACACTTCTTCCTGCATGATTCAAGAGCATCAGGAGACCCTGAAACGACTATCTGAAGTCTGGCAAAAGGTCTCTGAACAGGATGACCTAATCCAGGAGCTTCGAAATAAGCTAGCCTGCAGTAACGCATTGGTAAGTGCCACCTTTCTGAGAGGCCCACAATAAAGCCCTTGGGAAAGAAAGATGGGAAAGAGGGGTGGCCAGATTGCTCAGGGAATTAAAGCGCCTGTTTAGGCAGACACAGGAGTCAGAGGTGCTCCGGGGGCATGCTGGGAAGGCGCCTGAGACTGGGTGTGGTGGCATAATCCCAGTGCTTGGGAGGCTGAAAAACAGGAAGGTCACTACTAGTCCACTCTGTGTAGTGAGACCCTGTAGACCCTGTACTAAATGCATAAATAAATAAATAAATCTCACTGAGCTATCCTTAATGCTACATAGCAGAGGCTTACTTGAAGGCCAGGGAGCTAGCTCAGTAGAATAAGCACTTATCTGGCAAGCACAAGTTCCTGAGTTTAATCCCTGGAACCACAAAAAAAGAAAGAACGGAAAGAAAGAAACAAAGAGAGTCACTTAAAATAGCCTCTTTCACAAGTCTTCAAATGTCATATAGACTTGCCCTGCCTTCTGTTCATATTCTCTATGGCATACGTCTCTCCTACTCATTATTAGGTGTGATATTTTTTTTTATAAATTTTATTTATTTGTGTCTGTGTGTGTCTGTGTGTGTGTGTGTGTGGCCAGCTCAGCCCACCAGGGGGCGGGGCTGGCTGG
>NDGN011540908.1:9088-23366 GCA_002564285.1 Tympanoctomys barrerae | reverse complement strand
TCATCTAGGAAGTGGTTCTCCAGGAAATCACAGATACGGGGGTCGGTCTTGGCAGAGCCCGAGACATGAAGGTCCAGAAGAGCTTGGTTCAGGTTCTTCACCAGGGACAGGGCCGCTTCCGTGGTGTCCAAGGTTTTGCCCCGCTCATCTTCAGATGGTTTCTGCACGTCTTGAAAGAGTACACATTCGCCTCACCAGTTTTGCATCTTCAGGAGATGCTCAGCACCCTTGTGTTTCTCCTTGGCCAGCTCACGGAAGAAATGGCCCACACCCTCCAGAGCCACATCATCTCAGTCAAAGCAGTAGCCCAGAGACAGGCAGGTGTAGGAGGCCCGCAGGTGCAGGTCCACCAAGCGGCTGACAGCAGCCTCCACCTCGGTGGAATAATTCTGACGAATCTGAGAGGTCATGGCTGATCAGCAATAAGGAGCTACCCACAAAAGAAGTGTTGTGTGGTCCTGGAAGGAGGCGATAAGTGAGAACTTGGCCCTGAAACTTGTACCTAGAAGGTGGATGGGAAGGTGAAAGGGGGATCCCCCGGGTCTGTTCCGTCCAAACACTGTTGAAGCAAAAACAGATCCGTGGGACCTCCGGATGCCCCGCTCACTAAATTGGTTTTTATAGAAGATCTGCTCTGAGATAACCAAGATCCATTAATCCATTAATTTTGTGGGCCCTAATCACCTCTTAGAGGTTCTACTTCTTAATATCTCATAATGGAGATTAAATTTCAAAATGAATTTCAGAGGGGACAGACCATATTTAAATGGTAGCACTGGTCACCACTTTATTATATTTTGGTATCTTTGTGGGGTTGGAAGTACCCCGTGGTCATCTTTCTTCCTGGCATCCAGGCAAGGGTCAGGGGCTGCTCACCAAGTGAAATGAGCTGTGTTTGCCGATATCTTCTCTGTGCTTTAGGAAATCCTTCTGGGTGTGGAGACACTGTCGCTATGGGGAGATCGCCAGCAAGGCAGCTCTATAAATCTTGACTTGCTTTTGTCCTGGACCTGATTTAGAAGAATCAGGTAAGTCAAGGGAAAGCCTCCTCTGCTCAAGTGGATCCTTCCTGAGGAGAAAGCATTACTGTCACCATTTTACATACCAGAGAATGTGGTTCAGAGACGCTGAGACTCGCTTTTGATCGTGTACTAAGTAGCAGAGCCAGAGGTTGAAACCCCCTCAACTGGCTGCAGGGGCAGTTTCCTGTACATGCCTCCTCAGTCCCCACAACATGCTGTGTGATGACCCTTGAGGGCCAGTTTCCACTCAAGCCTTCACAGTGTTGTTTTCCTCCCAGGCCCAAGTGCTGAGCTTCTGCCCCTCTCTTACTTTTTCTCCATTCCCAGCTCTTTCCCTGCAGTCTGCAGTTCATTTTTCTCTCATCTCTTTCCAGATATCAGGATTTCCAAATCTTTCATTTAGTTTCTTTTTCTGGCTCTGGTCCTTTTTTTTTTTTTTTTTTGGGAGACTTTCCAACGCAGCCACAGATTGGAAGATGATAATGATGAATTCGTTAGTAGATCTTCTTTGATGTCATTTTGTGGGTGAACTCATTAATGTATGATAAAAACATGAAAGACCGGGGCTCCTGCATGGGATTGAGTTGTCCTAAGGCATCTGAATAATAATGATTAGTCAGATTACATCTCAAAGGCTTCCCTCTGCTTCAGGAGTTCCAGTTTAGATGGTAGGGGTGTGGGAACATCCCAGCCTATGGTATCCCATCCCAGCCTGAGTCAGCATGGCATGACGCTTCTGGCTCTCCATGGTTTTCACTTTGATGACTCCAAACTGTGAGGTCCATCCAGGTTGTTCTGAGTACCCTGGAGGCAATGCTGGGAAAAAGGGCTCCCTTCCCTCGGAGCTGGACAGTAAGATTGCTTTTTTTTTTTTTGGTTCTGGCAGGATCTCAAGGCCTTACACAGTGTCCTAGTCCTGTAGTATCAGTGGGAAGAATTCTCTCTGAACTATGCAGGAAAGTAACAACACCATGCTTAGCACTTGGCAAGCTTTGTACCTGTATGTGTTGAATGTGCTTGTTGGGAAAGGTCATGAATAATTTTTGGCTTGTTGAAGTGGAGCAAGGAGTAGAGCTCAGGTCTTTCTTTATGCGAAGAGATCTCCTAGCCAGCTCACACCTGTGGCCATTGACTCCTCCTCTTTCCCTATCTGTGTGGAAAGCTGACTATGCTCCTCTCCAAAGCCAGCCTTTCTGTGTGGCCCCTAGGTCCTGTTCTGTGTTGACCTAGGGCTTTCTCCTGTTACAAATTCACTCTTCTCTGACCTAGCAGTGTTTCTTTCTCACTAGTCTTCCTATCAGCTTAAGGCAAACTCGGTGGCTTCCATCTTCCAGAGAACCTCTTTGCTCCCACATTTCCCTTAGACATCCGTGCTGCTCTTTACTCCCCTCTATAGCAAAATGCCTCTGGAGAGTTTTCTCTATGCTCAGTATTTCTCCTTCTTCTTCTCCAGTCTAACTTTCAAACCCACTTTAATCAGGATTGCCTCTCAAATAGCTCTTTTTTCAGGTCACCTTTAGCCTTCCTCTGCAAGGTACAATGGTACATTTCTCAACCCTCGTGGTACCCTACATGTCAGCAACATGCAACACAGCAGGCGGAGCTCTCCCCCAGGCCTTCTCTGCTGGACGCCTGGGTACCACTTTCTCTTGGATCTCCTCCCAAGGGATCCAAAGCAGTATTTCACTGCCTTCTTTTATCTTCTAGTGTGTAACTGAAAAGGTGCTCAGGATAAGTTCTTGCACAACTTTCCTAGCTCTACCTGCTCCTTAAATGATCTCATTTGGCCTGATGGTTTTAAACACCATTCACATATGGGTGACTCTTAAAGTTTGATCTCCTATTTCCACCCCTCTGCCAAGCCCCGACTGCCTTCTCCATTACTCTGTTATATGCACATCGGACTTCAAACCAGTCAGCTAAACACAACCGAAATGCTGCGCCCTTCATTCTTTCAAGCCTGCTCAGTACTAAGTCTCCACCAGTGGTGAATGGCAGCCCCACCCCAGTGGCTCAGACTGATAATCATTTTTACTTCTTCAGACAACACATCTAGTGCATCACAGACCCTGTCAGATTACCTTCAGTTATATCCGGGACCTTGCCATTTCTTACTACCTTCATTGCCACTACCTTATTTTAAGCCATCACTACAGCTTGCTAATTTAACAACTTCCTAATTGGTCTCGTACTTCTAGCCTTGCATCCCTTTCAAGCCTAACATCCAGAGTAATTTTTAAAAATCTGCAGTTAGATAATGCCATACTTTTACCTTAAATTTTGTATGGCTTGCCATCTTACTTTTAAAGTAAGATTTAAAGTCTATAGAGTTCCCAAGGCCCTATGAGATCTGGTTCCCACTACCTCTCTGATCTGAATTCCCACCTCTCTTCTCTTTGCTTATCTAATCTAGCCAGAGTGGTTCTGAGCTATCTTTAAACATAGCAAAGCCACCCCTACTCATAGCTCTAGGTCCCCCCAACTCTCCCCAAATTTCACCTTACTATTCGATCTGTATTACCTTCTTTTGCTATCTCCTTTCTAGGCTTCACTATTCTTCCTAACAATTGCCACAACTCAACATATTTTTTACTTATTTGCTTCTCTGTTGTGGATTGTGATCCCCCATTATTATGCAAAATTGACAATAACAGAATCTTTGTGTATTTAGTCATTGTTGTAGCCCAAATTCCCAGGAGAGTTTGTCCTACATAGATATTTACACAGTAGATATTTTTGTTACACAGTAGCTGTTTAACAAATATCCATTAATTGAATCTGTCAAGTGGCCTTCGCTGGGCCTCTAGTCATTGGGTGAAGAGAGTCATTTTCAGAGTTATTAAATTAATATGATAAAAATAATGTGAAAGAATGGTGAAGAATACACAGAGATCATCTGGTGATGCGTTCCTTTAGTTCCAGAGAACATGGGCTTCACAGATATTCTAAGTTTTCTCTTTGAAGTCCAAAGGTGTGCTGAACTATATAAGAGAAACAAACACCTGCATTTACCTTTTTGGGCACATCACAACCGTCTGAGACTCAGTGTGCTTATCTGCACAATAGGCAGTCAGGGATGTGGCTCCTGCTCTCCTGGTTCATGGTCTACTAGGTGCTAGAAGGAGGCAGCACCACTAGAAGCATCAACAGGCCATGCAGGCTCTGGAACTGACTGTGTTGGACTCCTGCTCTGTCTCTTACAAGCCATTGACCTTGTTCTTCTTGGCTCCCTAATTTGTAAAGTGGGAATAATAAAATGATACAATAATCAGATGTAAAGATCATATATCTCAAAGACTGATTCTGAGGATTATGTAAGATAGCGCAAGCAAAGTGTGTAGCATGTGGGTTGACAATAGCAACTTCATAATAAATGATCGATATCAAAGCCAAAAAGTTTCTGGGGGAATTACTATCAATGTATTCTCAGGGCAACAAGCGACCCTAGGCTGCTCGATGATAAAGGATTTTAAGAGATGACGAGGCTGGGGATGTAGCGCAGTAGCTCAGTGCCTGCCTGGCAAGTGTGAGGCCCAGCCTGAGGTGGGATCCCAGTACCAAAAAGGAAAAGAGAAAAAGATGTCACAATGATATTGTGGCTAGGTAGGAGGATGCTTTTACTTTTACAAGATGCATGGTGAAGTACTTAAGATATAACACCTCCGTATCTGATATTTTATAATAATCTAGCCCAATGTATCTATGCTTTTACACCTATCGATAAAGCAAGTGTAAAACTTTAGCTACTGTTGAAGCAGTCGGATAGTATAGTGTATTGTACTATTCTTTCAACTTTTTGTATGTTTGGGAGATTTCACATAAAAGGCTTCATAAAGTCTGAAGAAAAAAGGACTCTAGAAATAGTCTAGTGAAGTCTAACACTGCTATTTTATAGAATGAGGGCCATGAGCTCAGAGAGTGAGACATTTGTCTGGGGTCAAACAGCTGGAGAAGGCTGGGGGACACGTGGGTCCCCCAGTGCTGGCCTCTCATTTTGTTGGGGCTATTGCTCTTGATGCTTAGGTAGCTGCGATCTGGATAGGAACACAACCATCTTCCCTCAGAGACTCAGGGGCAAGGGGTGTGCAAAGGGCTCCCATTTTGGGGTTTTGCTCTTAGCTTTTAAGCAAATAACTATTTCATCGGGAGGTGTGATGTCAAAAATGTGAAGGCAGCACTGGTCCAAATCACCACCCGTGGGCAAGGGACATACGGGGCTGGCATTCTCTGCCTGTGGGTTCTGAGTGCTGGTGGTCATGGTAAACCCTGGAATTGCAAAGCAGAGAGGAGAGTAAGGAGCAGGAATTGGGGGTAGGGGTGGGGGTAGGGGAGGGGAGGCAACATGGGGCCAGCAGGAGTGGCACGGAGAGACCGGCTTTTATTTTGGAGCTCCCTGAAAGAAGGGATCCCAGAGTAGGCTGAGGATAAAAAGCAGCACGTGTCTAAGGAAAGGAAACGATTCTGGTGGCCCATGGCATTTTCCTCTATAAAATAGGGTTCAAGGCACTGGAAAGGAGAAGGGCGAGGAGAGAACACCCACACAAGGCTGGGTGGTGGTTGGGAATGCGCAGAGATGAATAGGGATAGAAAAGATACCGAAAAGGAAGCCTGAAGTATGGAAGGGTGGGGAGGGTTAGAGCTGGGGAGCTGGGGTGGGGTGGGAAGGTCGAGACAACACCTGGAGGGGCGCTGCAGCCTCTGCAGACTGGAGCGCCGGTCTCCAGAATTTCCCCGACTCTTTCCTGCCAGTCTGGAATCCCCAGAGGCCGCGGTAGAGAGCGCAGATCTCTTGGCGCTCTTCCTGGGGGGCAGGGCAGACGGGGAGGCGGGGCCTCGGGCGGGGCGGTGAAGGAGCCCGGCCGCGGGCGCCGAGTCTGGGGGCCCGGCCTCCCCCTCCCCGCCCGGCAAGGCGCTGGCCCCTCCTTCCCCCACCGCCCTCTTCGCCTCCGCGGCTGTCAAAGATAAACCGGGCCATTGCCTGCAGGAGCCACGGCAGCGGCAGCGAGCGATCGGGCCAAGAGGAGCCTCGGGCGCCGCCTCACCTCCCGGGCCGCGCATCCGCAGCACCTCAGCCCACAGCACCGCGCCTCTCCAGGACCCAGGTGCCCCCGGGCCCCTGCCCGCTGAGCCCCGGCCCGCGGCGCCCACCTCAGCACCGCGGACAGCTCCCTGGCCCCGCTCGCAGCCGACTTCCCACCGGTTCACCGAGTCAGCACCGCGGACAGCCCATCCTCGACCCACCCTGCAGTTTAGGAGCGGCAGGAGCATCCCGTAATATGGCCACCGAGGTAGGGTGACGAGTGCCCGACGGCTACCGGCTACCGGCTATTGGCTACTGTGGGAGCAAGCCCCGCTAGGGCTGGACGCGGCGGGAGGGGAGGTGGGGGCGGGGCAGGGGTGGGGGTGCCTCGGGGTCCGGAGGGAGGAAAATCTGGAGTGGCAGGGTGGAAGAGAGGGGCTTTTGGAGGGGCTCATCTTACTGGAGACGTCAGTCTCCTCCATGCCCACTTGACCTGAAACGTGCACTTGTTGGCACTAGCGCCAGGGTCGCTCCTGGGACCCAGGCTGGGGTTTCCCTTCCCCTAGACTGCAAGATTTCCACTTCCCTGGAGGGTTAGAGCTGTCTGCACGCGAGTGTCATGGAAGGGAAGGCGGGCGCTGTCGTTGCTATGCGGCGCAGTTATCTGCTTCAGAACCCAAAGCGTGGCTAAGGGAAGACAGACCTGGCCTACATCTGCATTTCCTTTGGAGGAGGGAGGGGACAAAGACATTCTCACACCCAGAACCCAAATGGTTGCTTTTAGTGAGCTCTCTGCACTAACCTACACTTTTGGGAATCAGCCCTTTTTGACCCTCCATTGGGGGTGATTATCTCAGGCCATCCACATTTGTGCTGTGTCTGGTGGGGGTACTGCTTTTGCAAGGTGTGTGTATAGGTTCACTAAAGGACAGAATTTTGGTGCAGTGCTTAAGAGACCAGGCAATACCTCCACCGCCCTGTGGGCTACCCTGAGGGTTACCCTTTGTCCCCCTCATTTTGTGCAGGAGACAGAAGCTTTCTGTATTTCCACTGTATCTGGAAGCTTTCTATATTTCCACTGTGTAAGTGATAGCACTCTTACATGGAGGAGGGGTGGACTGATTTGATACTCCAACAGCATGTCAACAGCAGAGCTGAGTGATTTGAATTTTTGGAGTGGAAGCCAGAGCAACAGGGTCTCCCCAGTCCTGATGTTGGCTTCCTTTGTGGTGTCTCCACATTTCCACCCCATCTGGACCACAGCCAGGAGGAGATCAGAGGCATTTGAATGGTTCTATGCAGCGCCTCTGGGCCTCCTGGTGAGCAGCGTGACATCAATACCAAGTGCTATTGTTGTTATTCCACTGAGGTCCCCTCCACAGAAAAAGGTACTGTTTCTGGACATTGTTCAGCTTTTTGACAAGGCATAGGTTAGCTAGGAAGAACTCTTACCCTCCCAGGACCCAGTGTGGGGACAAGCCTGGGGCAGATGTTCGAGTGAGGCCTTTAAACTGTAAGAGTACAGAGTGCTCAGAAAATGCCACAGATTCTGAGAAGAGTAGGAAGAGCAATGGAAGAAATGGCCAAGGAGCCAGTCAGCATCCAGACAGCACTGCCAGACTGCAGGAGAGACTGCCGGTGTCAGGCAGAGAGTGGAACTCCAGCCACATGAGCATGGCGGGACCAGCAACATGGGCAAAGGCAGCTGCCTCTGTGGTGTGACTGGACTGACTCCAGCAGGCCCATCATCCCAGCATCTTTCCTTCTTTACGTCTTCTGTAGCCCACAGAGTCCAGCCATCCAGCTCTCATTGCTAGGCTCAGGCCAGGTTTTCAGGAGGTTGATTTTAGGCTTGCTTGGCTCCCCCATGGGGGAGGCTCTGCTTTTCACACCTCAGTGAATGGAGCACTTTCCTGTGTACAAAGCTTGATCACACGAAGAAACATCCTTGAGCCTCACAGCAATCCTGTGAAGTGGGAAGGGATGGTGTCATCATCTGCAATTAACAGATGAGACAACCAAAGCCCAGACGCTTGCCTGACCTTTGTGAAGGAGCCAAAGAAGGCATCATTATCCCATTTCACAGATGATGCAACTGGAAGGCTGAGACTTAAGAAAATACGGCTAAAAAGTTGCAGAGCCAGGACAGGAACTCGAGTCTTTCACCTCTGTGGCTACTTGTTACTGCAGCATCCAGGGATAGTGTATGAAATTAGCCACTGTGGTGCCTAGTAGAGAGGAGAGTGCTGAGGGTCCTGATGGGGCAGTTGGATGGGGGCAAGGACATAAATGAGAGCAGGACAGCTGGGGATGTAGCTCAGTGGCACAAGTGACTGCCTGGCAAGCACAAGGTCCTGAGTTCGAGTCCCAGTTCAAAAAAAAAAGACCTCCAAATGAGATCAGGATGCACTGGGATGTGATGAATCAGGCCGCTCTATTGGCCTGGCTGGGTCAGCTTGAAGGTACAAGGACCAAAGAATGTCCAGGAGAGCCAGTCAGCTGAAGGAAACATCTCCCCTTGACAGTCTGGCCTCAAGTGGACTTTGATGGCCGTTTTGAGGGACAGAGGCAAGGCTTTGCCAAGGAACAGGGTGTGTGATGTATCTGGGGTAGAGTGAATCATTCTCCCCGGGCTGTTTTTACTGTGAGGAATGAGTTGAGATTACCAGGAAAAACCTGTTGGAAAAAGAAACCCTCATTCTAACCTCATATAGTGATAGAAAGAGAGAGAAGAGGGAGAGGCAGAGAGGAGGAAAAGGGGGTGAGAGGGTTGGAGGGAGAGAGAGAAGCTTCTGGATGGAAACTGGATCTCTCTTGTTTAGAAGTTAGCACTGGGGGAGGGGTGCGTGTGAGGTGCACAGAGGAGGGCTGGAGGCTCCTGAGCGATACACTGACCTCATTTGAAGAGCTGTAATGAGCCCATTTCCTGAGCAGACCTCTGCGAATGTGTGTCACTAGGAGGAGAGCCTGCCCTGGGAAACAGTACAGATGGACAAGGACAACTGCGAAGCACCTGGTTGTGGGGGGGCTTCTCCACAGGGTACAGTCTGGCAGAGATTTTCAAATGCGCCCAAGTAGCATTATTCAAGCAGAGTATTTGGAGGTTTCCTCTCTGGGGCATGGAAGTAACAAGCAGTAGAGAGCACACTGGGTCCAGGTAGGTGTAGACTGAGAAGAAGAATCACCCCGTGCTGAATTTTCAGGCCTGACCTGGCTGCCTGTGACTCATAATGTGCTCTTCTCCTCCTCCATACTCTAGCCAAGGGACGCAAGGCCAGCGCAGCGGCTGAGTCCCCTGACTCTTGAGTGGAGCCTCACCTGCGTCCTGTGACATGAGATGGTTTTTAATGAGGATGATGTGGGCTGGGAGGGGCCTTGGTTTCTCCTGGCCAGACCAGGACTGAAAGCTCCTTTGCTCCAGCACTTACTCCTCCCAGCCTAGTCTGGCCAGCTGTCAGGTGCACAGGACCAGATGCTGTGACTAGCAGTACCCACGCTCCAGACAGGCTTCTCTTCCTTGTCCCCTGTAGGTTGAAGGCTGGGGCCCCCAGGTTTCACCACTGATTTTCTTCCTTATGAAATATCTCCTGCTGCTGTCCTTGCTTAGCTGCCAGCAGGCGGGGGATGGTGATGGGAGAGAGGGGATGGGGCTGAGAAGAGGGTGGAATAGAAAGCAGATCAAGTCTCTGGGTCAGGGTCTGTCCAGGGCAGACACAGAAGCTGGAGACTCAACGAGAGGTGTGCGAATGTTTTGGGATCCTCCTCCAGTTTGGCAGAGACCGTGTGTCTCTGCCTACTTCCTGAGGGCTAAGAAGCAGGTAAGTGGCCGGAGCCCTCACTCTAGCTCCCTGGCATGGGACTCTTTGTCCTTACATTGGCAGCTCTAAGAAGCGAGTGTGGCCCACAGGTGAGTCTTAATGGGCCTGCCTAGTGCTTATACACTTAAAACATGTTTGTCAAATATATTAAAAATCAGGATATGAGATGATAAAAAGTCTTGATATATCACTTTCCTTGAAAACTCAGAATATACATGCACCAGACATTGATCAACTGCCTCCCTGAGATGGGGCGCAAGTTCTCTAACTAGCCATAGCCCCCAGCTGGCCCACTTCTTGCTTCCTGGAAACATCTGTATACACAATCCCCGATAAGGGCAGAATAGCAGAGCGGGGTGGGGGAGGGACTTCAGTGATTATGAAGTTTGTCTTAACTACGTTTCTTATCACTAACACCAAATATCCAACAACCACAAGTTAAGGGAGGAAAGGTTTATTTAGCTCTTGGTTTGTGGAGGTTTCAGTCCATAATCAGTTGGCTCCCGGGCAGGGTGGCTTAAGGCCACAGCGGAGAACCAGTTCATGGCAAACAGAAGGCCACAAAAGCAAGCAAGCAAACAAAGGAGAAGTCAAGTCTCTTTCTGTTCCTTGCATTGTGTCTAGGCTAACGGGTGCCAAACCAATCAGGGGGCTGACTTAGTAATCACACGTCCTTAGTCCCAGCATCACACACAGAGATTCAGCCACCTCTGAAATACTCCACCTAGGACCGTGTGAGGCTTTGGGGGATATCTAGACCAAGCCATTCCAGGGTCCCAGCACCTCAGTTCCCGGTTGTAGAAGTAGAGACCCATAGAAGTGCAGCTTTTCCTAGGACCGTGTGGTCCCAGGGTCACAGATGCTGCTCTCCCCCCAGGCCACCCTCAGAGGGCTGCCTTTCCATCACAGCCTGTTGGTACTTCCCAGGTGACCACCATGATGGGGAGAGCCGGGAGAGCCTGCTTTGCCTTACATCCTATTCTTCACCAACTCTACATGTGTCCCACGTGGGTCTTGGACACAGAGGCCCTGTCATATAAAATGTGTCTGATCTCTTCTTCTAGTAACTATTTAGCGCTTCAAATGCACTCTCACAACTCTGGTCACCCAGATCAGGGATAGCATCCTAAGGCTCAGCATGCGGTTGGATGCGACTGGTTGTTGACATCTTCCATACTAGCTATTTGAGAGCACATGGGTCAAAACTAAGAGGAAATGGCACTACATTATGCAGGTAGCACCCTAACATCTTAATGGTGATAGACAGGTTGTTTCCTGCTTGACGAGGTATCAGAGGTGTTAGGTGGACTTCGTCCAGGGCAGACCCAGCTTTTTCTAACCTGCAGTGCCACAACCCTCAACGTATGGTGCCACTGATTTCTATGGAAGGGAAAAGAGCAAGGAGGAGTGTCAGGTCTCTGTGAGTCAGCCTTCACCTGGCACTTGGCACTTCCACTCGGTCATATGGCCACTTCTAACTGTGTGGGAGCTTGGGATTTATTTAGCTGTGTGCTTAAAAAGAAATGGCCAGTCAATTGCTAGAGACACACTCTCACAGTAGCACACACACATGTATGTGTGTATACACGTGTGTATGCAAGTGAGTGTTCAGGGTCAGAGAGAGAGGGTGACTGGGGGAAGGAAGCAGAATCTATGTCAATGGTGGAAGCGCTGTTTCTTCCCTTTCCTTCCCTCCTTACCATCACTTCTTTCTGTTTAGGTCTAATTTAGTTTTCCCTGAACTACTGCTGAATGAATCACCCCTCCCACTGGCCTCTTACCCCAGGCTTGCCTGCTTCCCACAGAACTTCCAGAGGATCCTTTTAGAGTGGAGGGAATCCATGGCTGAGTCTTTCTTGATAGTTGGTTTCAGAAGAGAGAGGAGGGCCAGAGATTTTTCCTTTTTTTTTTTTTTTGAAAGACTACATAATATCAAAACCCTAGCCAAAGTGAGCAAATACACGAGTAGCTAATTTATTTATATTACCAAAGCATTTTTGTTGTTTGAAGTTATAGGATTCCCGGAAACATCTAGGGAATTTCATCAATAAGAACCTTACTTGGAGGATTCAAGGACTACGAAGAACAGAAGAATGTTTATTATTTAATTCAATCCCAATATCTGGGATCACCTCTCTTACACAGATCAAGGTTCACTGGGATTTAGAAAAGTCCTACGCAGTGTTCTTTGATTCCCACTTTTTCAGGACCTTGATGCCCAATTTTGTGTGCTTTCTACCTTATTGACAATCTTTCTCCCTGTATTCTTTCCTCCAGCTTTTAAGCATCTCCCACCTTAAATCCTCCCTTGTCAGTAGAGACCTGTCCAGCTTTATGACCTAACTCTTTCCTCCCTCTCCCTACTCATCTCCCTCTGCTTTTCTGTACTCAGCAAAACAGCTCTGGGCCTGTTGGAATCTGCCTTCGGCCCCTGGAACAGATCAGCTCTGCTGTCTTCATTACCCTGCAGGTGCTTCTCCATTGGCCTGGGTGCCTTTTCCTCCCTCTTTTGACTCCCTGCCTGTCCCCTACCTCTGGTAACGCTGGCCTTCCTTTCTGACTCAGTATAGGGCTTTCATAAGCCTTCTCTGGAGTAAGCCTCTCTAAGCACATGTTACTTCTTTGTACCATTCATCACAGTCTAATTCATTATATATTTACTTGTGTTCCTCCCTGGAGCTCTCAGACTGTCTTTTTCTCAGCATCCCCAGAGCTGGCACTAGAAGGGACTCAATAAATGAAAACTAAGTGACTGAACAGACCCAGCTTGATTACCCAGTGTGAGCCGGATGCTTGTTCACTCTGCCTGCAGGGTTTGGGCTCCACACAGTCCCAACGTTGGGCATTTTTCATGCAGTGGGATGCTTGCTTCCAACTGGGTGACTGCAGAGGTGGAAGAAGTCTTGTTCGTCTATGGAACTGGACATACTTCCCTCGAATACTAGAGTCTGTGTCAACGTCACATGTGGGGACATGAATAGAAATACACCCACTCCTTCCTAGCAGGGAATGCTAATTCTTTAACCTCTGGCCTCAGCCCATTTTACCTACAGTGTTGGCCTGAACTTCAGTCTCCCTCTGAGTTCAGGGGCAGGGTAGGGTCTTGTCCGTCCCAAAGGCCCCTTTCCTCCAACCCTATCTTTTGTCTCCCTCTCAAGACCGGGCTTTAGTACCATGCATCTCTGTGTCCCACCAACACAGGCCTGGCCACCAAGTGTCTTGTTTCTTCTGGTGCTGAGGTTGGTTCCAGACCCCCAAATTTAGCTCATTTTAGACCCTGTTTTAGACTTTTTGAAGATCTTTTGGGATAATATCAAGCAACTTTCTGGGTGAACCCAATAGCTGTGCTTCCCTGGGGGCCATCCTGAGCACCGGCATGTGTTGGCCTGTCTGTCTGCAGGCAACATTGCTGTCTCAGGGCTGCAAGGCCCACATTCTAGGAAGGTCCTCAGTACTGCGTAAGCTGACGCAGGTAATCACTCTCAGCATTTGCTTCCTGTATATCTTCTCAGGTCCACAATCTGCAGGAGCTCCGGCGAAGTGCCTCACTGGCCACCAAAGTCTTTATCCAGAGAGACTACAGCGATGGGACAATCTGCCAGTTCCAGACCAAATTCCCCCCTGAGCTGGACAGCCGGGTAAGGGTGCCTTCGGATGAACTTGTGACCCAGGGCTTTGACAGAATTCAGGATCCTAATGGAATGCATATTTTTCCAGGATCACATAACACATAGTATCACAGGCTATAATTTGTTTGGCTACTTCAAAGCAGAGAATAGAAGGTCCTTAGCATTATCTTACTGCTTCCTCATAGAAAGTTGTCTGAAGAAACCTCAGAGGTTTTCTGGTCCACCAGCTCTCAAATTTCAGTTGTATGAGAATCATCCAGAGAACTTGTTAAACAAATGTAAATTCCCAGGTCCTAGTGGGCCGTATTACATGTCACACAGAGTCGCTGGCTCAGCTGTCGGGCTGTGGTTCAGGAGGCTCCATCGATCAGCAGCTGTTGGCTGCACATTGGAATTTCCTGGGGAGCTGAAAAAAATCTTAGTGCCTGGGCTACACCCTAAACCAATTAAATCAGAATTTCTGGGAGCAGGGCCCAGGCATCAGCATTGTTCTAAACCTTAATTTCCAAATAATAAATTATGTTATTTTGATAATAATTTCTAAGGGCCAGCCAAATAGCTCAGTGAATTAAAGTGCCTGCTTAGGCAGATGCAGGGGTGGGAGTTCGATCTCTGGGGTATGCTGAGACAGAGATGGAGACTGGGTGTGGTGGTGCGTGCCTATAATCCCAGCACTTGGGAGGCTGTAAACAGGAGAATCACTATGAGTCCAATCTACACAGTGAGACCCTGTAGACCCTGTAGACCCTGTAGACCCTGTAGGCCCTGTAGGCCCTGTAGGCCCTGTAG
>NDGN011540902.1:0-12011 GCA_002564285.1 Tympanoctomys barrerae | reverse complement strand
ACTCAGATCCTTGCGTTTGCCAGTCAAGTGCTTATCCTACTGAGCCATCTCCCCAGCCCTGAGTCTCTCTTCTTCCGAGAGCAACATAATTTAACTTTAAGGAGGCTCAGCTTCTCAGCTACGGTTTCATGGAGAGTGCTTTTGTTCTGTCTTAATAGTCATCACCAAGTGTAGGTTTTTCTCCTGTGCTCTTTCCTAGAAGTGTCATAGTCTCTGTTTGTGTTCAAGTCTGTGATATATTTGAATACATGAAAATCTGAGTATATTTTGTGAAAGTAGCAATGTCTGTTTCTCAGATTTTTTTTAATTTTTTTTTTCGGTACTGGGGATTGAACTCAGCGTCCTGTGCTTGCCAGGTAAGTGCTTATTCTACTGAGCTGTCTCCTTAGCTCTTCAGTTTTTGCATATGGGTTTCAAGTTGCTCCAGAATTGTATGTTAAAAAGGCTACCTTTTACTGACAGCACTGTCTTTGCTCCTTTCTTGAAGAACAAATTACTAACTTACATGAATATTTTTACAGTTTTCATTCAGTTCCATTGCTCTACATGCACATTATTGGATCAGTGCTCCACTGTTTTGATCACAGAAACTTTGTAATAAATCTTGAAATAAGGTAATGAATGTCAAGCCTCCAATTTTTTAAATTACTTTTTTGTTTTGTTTTGTTGATACAGGGTCTCACTATATATTTTGCACTTGTAGAGATCTTCCTGTCTCAGCCTCCCCAGTGCTGTGATGACAGGTATATGCCACCATGTCCAATTTCGGGGCTGGCACAACATATGGTACTAGGGATTGAACTCTGGACCTTGTGTTTGCCAGGCAGGCGTGTAGACTGCCAATCTATCTCTCCAGCCAAAGCCTCCAATTTTGTTCTCTTTTTTATTGCTATGTTGGTGACTCTCCGTATAAACTTTTTGTCAATATCCACTGAATAATTTGCTAGGATTTTGGCTGAGTTTATATTAAACCTATTGAGATCACAGGAGGAGGAACTGACGACCCCTTAAGGATACTGATTCTTCCTACCCAAGAACATGGAGTACCCACTTATCTAGTTTTATTATTTATTTCATCAAAGTGTTAAACCTTTTTCCAGGATGCATCTTGGGCACATTTTGCTAGATTTATAACTAAGTTATATATTGGTGGAAAATGTTACTAATATAAATGATTTGTATTTTTAATTTGAAATTCCATGTGTTTAATGCTAGTACATAGGTATATGATATACTTGTGTCTTTAAAACTTGATATATTTTTTCTTTTTAATTTTAGTAGTTTTCTATAGATGATTTTGGATTTTCTGTATAGACAGCCACATTCCATGAGAATAATCATAGTTTTATTTCCAATGTGTACAGTCTTAACTTACTTTTCATCTTTTATTGTAATAGTTAATTACCCCTCCAGTGTAATGCTAAATATCAACTGAAAGAGGCAACGTTGTTGCCCTATTCTTGGTCTCAGTAGGAAAACTTCACATTATTTATGGTTGTGTATGTAGTTAACTATAAGCTTTGGATAGATATTTTTTATCAAGGTAAGAAATCCTACCTATTCTTGGTTTACTAAAATTTTTTATCATGAGTACGTATTGCATTTTCTCAAATGCTTTTTCTGCATATGTTAATATGCTCTGTGATTTTTCTTCTTTGGACTGTTGTGATGAATTTTTAATCTTCAAATGTTGAACAAAGCTTGCCTACCTGAGATAAATTCCACTTAGTTATGATGTATTATTCCTTTTATGCACTGGCAGATTTCATTTGCTAATATTTAAATGTTCATGTGAGATATTAAATTAAAGTTTCTTTTCTTATAATGTCTATTTGACTTTGGTATTATAATAATGTTGAATTACTGTGTTTCCCATAGAATTAATTGGGAAATATTTCTGCTTCTTCAATTTCCTGAGAGATTTTAAAGAATGGGTATAATTTCGATTAAAATGAAATTTTAATCTAATCATTGCAGTATTCAAGATATTATCATGACTAATTAATAATCTCTATTTCCTTAGCTATTAGGTAGACAATGGTGATACTGAATATTTCTTCTGAAGGAATACATTGTAAAGATGTATTATTCAAGATGAAATATTCTTTTATCCATAGTAGCTGTCAATTTCTTTCAACCTAAGTGTATATTAAAACTGTCTTTACAGCTCATTTCAAAATATAATTCTTGCAATGGCACTAGCCAATTTTGGCTACTCTGCATATGAATCTCTTCGCTATGCTTAAAAGCTAACCCCACCATATGCAGGTAACAAAGAACCTATCCAAAGCCATTAAAACGAAATATTACACACTGGTTTTCCTAGCCTTTGTAGCAGTCCAGACAATAAGATACATATTAAACAGAAGCTAAAACTCAAACATGAGAATACTAGCTTCCAGAGCACTGCACCCAACACAGGTCTTCAGTCAGTATTTGTGGTGTGAATGGCCAATGTAGTGGCACTCTTCCGTGCCAGGACCACTGGATCCAAACCAATGAAAAAAATTTCATGTCAGCCACGCTTTCTCTGCTCTGTTCTGTCATTCATGATTTTAGCTGTGCCCCTAGTCACATAGTATCTATGTCATCCTTCTATTTTTTACAGTTAATCTGTATTCTGTTAAGAGCTTTGTATCACTTTTAAAAATTCCAATCCAGCAAAGTTCAGTGTTCGCAGTTGATAATCTACAGATGTGTAAGCAAAGAAGAATACCTATTAAATGGTGAGAAAATAAGGACTAAATGAGGAGTATAGGGGAAATGATTTGAATAAGGTATACGATGACATCAAATAATAAGTAATAATAAATCTGTAGCTAGTTGATTACAGAATAAGATGGAAAGACAGTAATCATTTTTACTTATGGAGAATTATGGACCAGGTGTTCTGCCAAGCCCTGTAAAACATCTCTTTTAATCTTCATTATAGTCTAGGAAGTAAGTAATAATGTTGTGCTGTGCATTAGAAACTTGAGGCTCGTAGGGGTAAGATAACTATATTTTGTCACATAATGACTCTAATATAAGTGAACTCGGATGTGACCGATTCTTAACTCCAAACTCTATAACATTCCTATCATAGGGCATTTATTACCTAAACTGTGACTCACTATGTTAACATATAGAAATGTCATTATCACATAAATAGCCAATAATTACAATAACAAAGCAAACATTGTAGGTAGCAGATTTAAATGCAAATTTTATTTAAAGAACCAGAATTTAAATGACACCTTTGCCAAAAAAAAAAAAAAAAAAAAAAAGAATCCCATCTGTCTCAGTTACTTTTACCTCATTGCTAGTACAAAATTCACAACACCCAAAATTAAGGAAGGAACGGCTTATTTAGCTCACAGTTAGTGGAGGTTTCAGTCCATACTCTCTTGTCTCCAAGGCAGAGTTGCACATGTCTTGGTGGTGGAAAACAGCAAAGAGTTGAAGGAAAAGCAGCAGCTGAGGTGCTAGCTAGCCTGTCTCCCCTTCTTACGTATGTATGCAGATTGTCTGCCCATGTGCTTGTGTAGCAGTCACACCCATAATCCCAGCATTGGATCGTGATTTAATCACAACTCTAGAAGCCAATCCATGCCTGCATGAGGCTTTTGGGGGACACCTAGACACAAACCACACACTTTTTAATTCTCCAAATGGTCGCTGGAATAAGCTTATTGGTAACTCTTTATAAAATCATATGCAATATATAAAAATTAATATATGGTAACTTGTAAGTTTTCTTCGAATAGATTTATGATGAAATAAAATGTAGTGCAGTAAACTTGCATTCTCCAGCTTAACATGCATGTTTGTTTATGGAAATGCATGCATTTTAAGTCGATTAAAAGTAAAAGTTTGATGTGACCCATTTTTCTCCTTTCATGTGGAATCCTTTCTATCTTCGTATAGTGTACAGTATCTCTGTGCCCTAGCTCAACAAAGTGACATAATCATGCTGTTTTACCCATAGTTCTTGCTACCACTAAATCTGATGGCAAGAAGTGCTCCAAAATATCCTATGTAAGCAAAATCCAAAATTAGAACTGCAGAAGTTGCCCCTGCTCTACCAGCCCATGACTTTTCGGTCAACTCTTTCTAAAGTTTAAAATTAGCCAACCAAACTGGACAGAGTCATTGTCATTATTATTGTCCACAATTTTTGTTAATAATGACAAGAAAACAGACCCTGGTTAGAAAATCAAAGCCCTTCGCCTCTAAGAGAGCAGAAGCACAAGTATTCAAGGCATTTACTCTTATTCTTATTACTCCAATCTTTATTTAAATTTATGACTATAGGAATTTTAAAGTCATTATGTTGAAAAGGCTGTGGGGAATGTGGAAGGGGTGGCCCTCAGAGGGCCCCAACAGTGACAAAGGAGAGAGGGTAAGAGTTCCTGAGGGGCCCAGTATGGAGAAGTTCAAAGCCAACTGACCCTAAATGGCAAACAGTGCCCCCTGACCCTGCAGCTCATAGTTGGCATTCCTAGTGCATTGAAATGTGGTGATCAGGTACAGAAGTGAAAAAGCACATTTTATGTTTCTAAAAGAGACAGACAAATGCTATTTTATACAAATTAAGCTTTCCCAGATTTCAATTTTTCCTAAAGAATGTATCCCACTTTTTCAAAACATTATTGTTCCTTCTTCCTGTGCTTTGTAGAATTCGATCTACATTTAAATGTACAAAGGGCTTCCTTAACTGCAGATCCTCATCATGAATACTCCATTTCCTTCAGAATCAGCCACATGAATAACATTTCTAAGATTTTTATTTTATAATCAATTCTTGTTAGATTTTTAAAAATTAATCATTTGTCTTATTTAACACACATGAATCTCAAGGACATAGATATTTAAAACTCAAATTCATCTTTAAAAAGCAAAGTTTCACTACCATGAACGCCAATGAATAAAACATCCTAGGTTGCAAAGCCAAATACGGAGGTAACATCAGGAAAACTACTCTCAAATCACCAGTCTTTGCTCAGCTGCGTTTGAAGACCATTCCCCAAACTTCAATTGTTGAAGCTGAAAGCACAAAGTTCCAGAAGTGATGCTAGGTGGCATCCATCAGAATTGCCCCACGAAAATGAAAAGCAGCAGCATGAGCCTTAGTGTCCCTGACCACAGAGGGCCGGGAGAGCTGTCCGTCGGACAGTAACGATGTTTACACCACCAGGGTTTCAAATTAACCTTGCAAAGAGGAGTCCCCTGAAAAGAACTTGGTTCCCTGTGTTGTTCTCAGAAGCCAGTCATGTCCATTTAGAAAACTTCACGCTCACTGTTTAGTAGTTGCAAATGAGTCTTTCTACTTGTCAGCTCCGATATTCTTTTAACCTGCATTTGAAGCACTTCCTGTTGAATTGCCTGGTCGTTAGTCACATAGAGAAACATACTGCTCTTTCACAAACTTTCCTTTCTATACCTGAAATATGAATGTGCTTGAGAGCATGTGCATAAGCATGTGGGTGCCTATATGGGGGGTGGATGCTTGTGAGTATGAAGGTGGTGCTGTAGGGAGCACGTTCTGATGTGTTGATGATGGGGGTGCTTGGTATGGGTGGAAAGAGCTCCTAAGGGGAAAATATTCTAATTCATAAAATGAATCAAAATTCAAGTTTTGTTTTATTGTGACTTTTGAATCTATGAAAAATATCCTTACATTCTATTAAACTTTTTTTTAAAGAAATTCCACATTATGTTGCAAAAGCAACACAGAACTTCAAAACGTTTTCCTGCTCTTCACTTTGTTTAGGGTGGAGGCTTGGGTGGGGGTTCCTTGTATTGTGTGATTTTCCAAAAGGGGAGGATAATGGTTTTGTGTAGTTCTGTGAAGTTGAAATTAAGAGCTCTTAGGTTTTGCTAGATTTCAAAGGCAATTCTAATAGGATTCTTTATATAGTCAATCTCCAGGGACACTACCTTTAGATACACTTCTCTCCCTATACTGAACAGAATTAATATTTAAATAGTGGGTTATAACTTTGTTTTTTGTCAACCAGGATGAAAAGCCTTCTATTGTTCTGTCACTCCTTGTGTGAAAGGACCTTGCCTTCTCTTTGTTCTGGTCATTTTTTTTTTTTTTTCAGAACCACCCAGGGTGGGACCCGCTGAGGAGGCCATGGTCGTACACCTTCCAGTGCTCTGACCCAGGTGACAGCACTCCTTAGCTGGAAGATTTTAACTAAGTAAACACCTGAAATAATACCTCCTTTTCACATGTTTGTAGAAAAGGGTAGAAGAGGACTTGTTTGAAGGCTACCTCTGTCTCGTTACCACTTTCATCCAATTGATCTATGATGACTAATTAATTTTAACACAAAAATATTCTTGTCACTTGTTTCCTCATTTCCAATCTCACCATGCTATTATTGATGCTCACGCCTCTTAAATTTCTCACCTGGGCTGCTAAATCTTTCTCTTTCCACCCATACCAACCACCCCCATCATCAACACACCAGAAGGTGCTCCCTAAAACACCGACTGCCATGCAAACAAGTACCCTGGCTTTCTTCACATCTCCTACGTTCTCCTTCAGGGTAATGACTGATTTTCTATTCTCCACATAGTAAGAAGTTCAGAGAGGACAGCTCATCTCCCAAGGTTGCCTGCCTCATATGTGAAAAGAGCGGGAATTGAAGCATAGCTTGGCCTGCATCCAAATACAGCATTCCACATCGAGATGCAAGGGTCATTCTCCAGTCTTAGCAGCTGCCATTTATCTCCCCATACAGTGACAGATGGTAATTTGTCATTTCTTGAGTTTACATTTCTCTGTTATGAAGGCTGATCAAAATATATGATGAATGCTTCATTTTAAAAAAATTATATTGCAGCAAAGGAAGTATTATCATTAACCACCTTAAAAATATGATCCTTCTTTTCAAGCACACTTATCCCATCTTTCTTGCTATTTTCTGCAACAGATCTGAAAGTACTCTTTCATGAGTGCCTTTTCAAGATACAATAAAGAAATACAATGAATGCTGCTAACAGATGATGAGGCTCATCATCAGGCCTGGTATGTTCGCATATGTCAGTAATCTCAGCACGTAAAAGCCTGAGGCAAGAGGATCACTATGACTTTGAGGTCACCTTGAGCTGCATAGTGAGTTCAAAACCACCCTTAACAACATACTGACAACCTCTCTATACAAAACAAAACCACTATGTTATGTTCTTATCCACTTTCTTTACAAATCTGGTGCTGGGTCACTTCTGGCTTTTTCTCAGTTAAGAGGGCCCAAAAGTGAATACTTTGAATCTGTTGAGGACACTAAGGTAGTCACAGAAGTGCAACCAAACTCAAGAAAGATGATTCCTGGAACTGCTTCAGAAACCACAAGCACAGTGGGATCAGTGCATCAGACACAACGTGAAGTATTTAGGGGAGAATTAGTGGCAATGTATCTTTTCCTGCAGTAATTTTTTTATTAAGTACCCACCATAAGTTTCAACCATACCTTATAATTCTTTTCTTTCTGGCTACAGTGTCTTTATTTTTATTTTTATTCTTAAAGATGCTACCAACTTTAAGGACAATATTGATGAAAGAGGATATTGTTTCCTCAAGCTGCTATAAAAAATACTACAAAAAAGGTGATGTAAAATAATATGAATCATGTATTTTCCTTTCGTTCTGGTGGTGCGGGGATAGGAGGAGGCCAGCAGGGCATCCACTCTTGCGCCAGCTTTTGTGTTTGCCTGCAGCCCTCCGTGTGTTCTCACTCACATTTGTGCGACTGAGCTTTGATTCTGAATTCACGTGGCTGCGCTCTTCCCGCTGTTGCCAGTCTTTCTGCAGTGTCTGCTGTGTGCCATCTTCTGTCTTTTCATCTTACCAAGACATCGCTGATTTGGGATTAAGCCCTGATCCTGCTGAGCCATGAGGAGGAGGGAGAATGCACAGTGATTTGCCAGTTACAGCTAAGTAAAGAAACAAGACATCAGAGCACAATGCCTTCATCATCACTTGCTAGGTCTCAGGCCTAACAGTCCCAGTCCAGAAGATGGTAACCTTTCAATGTTACAATAATACTGTGCATATTGCTTCCAATATCTGACCCGCTGTCTCCAAAACAGGATACGCAGCATTCCTGGGGCCATAATGGCCTACACCCCATGGTATCAGAAAGGGAAGAAGTCACGTTGTCTGGCTTAGCTTTCGTTGTTGTGCTTTGAGACCAGGTCTCACTGCGTAGTTCAGGCTGACCTGGAAATCACTATGTAGCACAGGTTGGCCTGGCACTTGCAGCAGGCCTCCTGCCTCAGCCTCCAAGACCTGGGAGTTCAGGTGTGCACTACCATGCCCAGCAAGAACGGGGAGCATTTTTTAAAGACCTTTCCTCCTTGAGCTGAGACCTGATTTATATTCTTACATGAATAAGGCCCCTAGAGGAACACGAATATGAAAGGGAATACGAAAAGGAATATGAAAGGGAATATGAAGGAAAGGAACACAAAAGACATTGCAGATATCAATATTCCAAGTTAACCCAGAAGGGAAATGTGATAAGCGTCCTAACCACCATAGTTCCCTGAACGCTGGGAGTAATTCGGTGTGCAGAAAATGGTATCCAAACTCGCACTCATTCAGGTGCCTCCGTGGCGCTGCCCACCTTCTCCCTTGAATGTGAAATTCTATATCTACTTTGGAAAACTCTACCTTGACTTCTACACTTGCTGTGTGTCCTGACTAAATTCTTTCACAAAGAGCGCAGAGAACTGGGAACTTGGAAGTGAGGAACCTGCTCCTGATGACATCAAGACCTGGCCTCCCTGGGACACGACATCTTAGTTATGTCTGTAAAGATCCTGCTTTCAAATACAATCACACTCACAACGTCCAGGCAGGATTTCCACGTAGGTTTCTGGAGACACAGCCTCCATTGTAACAGTAAATAATATTAAAACAATAGCACGGTATTGTTGACACAGTGAGTAACGAATCCAACCCTCACCATCAGCTGTTCAAATCCAGTTAAGGTGTTCCCTTAGCGATTTAGTTCAAGTTTCCCTTATCAATTTCCCAATACTCCTTCTCTTCTCACCATTTAGGCACATGTAGATACTGGTTCTTCCTAGCTCCACACATTTCTGAATATGTCTACTGTGGTAGTTAGACAGGTTACAATTATCTGTGTGAAGATTTCTTCCTTTCTAGAGTAACATCAGAGGTTTTGTCTCATTTGGCTTTTGAAGCTAAACACCTTTGCATCAGGCTAGAATACAGCAGCCATGCATTAATGACAAGTAGTTGTTTAATTAAAATGACTGTCACATTGTCACATTGATAAATACCAGACTGCTAACAGGCTTGCATTTACTGAGTGCTTATTATGTGGTTAGGAATTGTCAAATTATCAAGAACCATAAAAAGCCTAACATCTAACTTTTTTTTTTTTTTTTTGTATTTGCAAAACAAGTTAGGCTGTCATAGTTCCACAGATGCTGGCAGAAAAAAAATATATACTTCAGGGTCACAGACAAAAGGCAGACAAAAGGTTTTGTTCTCCTGGCACAGCAGACAGCATGACCTTCAAGTTCCATCTGTTCTTTCTACCTCCCAGCATCCCCCAGGGTGAGTCGGAGGTAGCTTTTCATGAACGCCTTACACACAGTAGGTTTGGATCACAGTGATGACCTTCAAGTTGAGGAGACTGCAATGTGTTCAAGCAACTTGCTAGCGAATGTGCTTATCCTTTGTGCTAGGAGGAGATCTTATCTTAATAAAGATGATAATCCAGTCTCTGCTGTAATGATGATTGTCTTTGTCTCTCTCTCTCTCTCCCAAGGCTCTTTCCCAGGAACATCCTTGAAGCATAGAAGAATGAAAATTAATCTGAAGCACACAGAAAGGCCATGGCGAGTTGTCTTCAAGCAGTAAATGGTGCATATTCGTTAACTCCCTCTTTACTAGAACCTTATTTTATGCCCCTTTATAGATAAGCAAGCTAACACAGCTACACCACGATATAGACAGCAAGTTGCATGACACTTAGGGATTAGATGAGTTTACTTCACCTGATTTATGTATTTTTAAGAGTTTTAGAAAAATCTTTAAAGCTCAGCTTTTTCTATGATAGATGCTTACTTCATTCCAACAGATATTCTATGTGATTTTATCCTCCTGAAAGTAACTATGAAATACAGATATTAAACACATAGACACTGTATCTGCCTCCTGGAGGTGCTGTAGATGTACAATGAATGAATATCACAGTCCTCAGTCTTTGTTGCAGGATCAGTCATTCCCAGGTACTATTTTATAGGTTGTAGAATGAGGCAGGGAATGATTAGATGCCCCTATAAAGATGCAAATTTATAGGTAGCAAAGCTGATACTTGAACATAATGTGTCAGACCTCAGGATCCACTCTCCTAAGCAACATAATGTAACAGTCTGTTCACCGTGTCTGCCTGCCTGCTCTCTATTTAGCCCCATGTCCTCTCTTCTAAACATGACTTTACTCCCCTGAACACTCTGATCCTGGTTCTGATTCACCCTCTTCATCAACTCTCTGCCTGCCCTGTGCATCCCAGACTGATGATGCCGCTGTAGAGAGTCCAAGCAGCGAGGTGCAGACCCAGCGTGCTATGAACTGAGCCTAGTGTGAGAAACAGTAGTTTAGTGAAACCAACGGAGATGGGATAAAAGCAAACAAAACAAGAAATGTTTAGAGTTGGACTTAGAAATGCTACAGTGCACTACCTAGGACAAAGACACAGACTGTGTGTGTGTGTTTGAGTTGTGTACCTGCAAACCCCATGTAAACTGTCAAAGGTTTGAAAGCCACTGCAGCAGAATTACATGTGCAAAAAGCTTTACCGGTACAACCTCTTCACTTTGGAATCTAAATGGCCAAACTAAGTGTTTCATTTATTAGTTACATTCCCTTTTCAAATTCATTTCAAGACACAGGTAGGCAATTTGATGTTAAAATAACAAATACAGGGCCGATAAGATAACTCAGTGGACCAAGTGTCTGCTTAGGCAAGCACAGAGACAGGAGTTTGAGCCCCAGTACACATAAAGCACTGGTCCCACCCCGAGGTGCCCTGGGTAGGCCACTCAGATGGGTGTGGTGGCACACACCTATAATCCCAATGCTCAGGAGGCTGAGACAGGAGGATCACTATGAGTCTGAGCTGCGTAGTGAAACCCTGTACCAAATTTAAAAAAAAATAGCAAATACATTCATTACTCTGACCTGCTTCCCTCTTCCCCAGTATTATTGCCCAATGACGAATTTGCTAATAGGCAGAGCCTACCTTATAACACTTTAGACCGTTGCTCAAATACCCCACATTTCTGTAAGATCAAAGGTAAAAGCTTGATCTTTAAGAAGTTCCTAATAATCTGGCTTATGTACTAAGAACCTCTTTGTTATTAATAATGAAAACCTATTATCGTCCTTTCCTTAGATATAAATACATAATAATTTGTTCTACACAAAAAATTTTCCTAGAATAGCAGAGGAAGACTGCTGCCTCATGAAATTCTTTGAAATTTCCTTATGCATCAAAGCTTGAAGGACATTTATTGAATTTTCATCAGGCATCAATTAAGAATCAGTGATTAATCTGTAACTTCTCAAACTTTTTTGAGTGTGACTATTTGCTTTGACAGAGTATTCACATCCTCCAAAGTGGGCATTCAAAGTGAGAGTCAAAGCGGGCACAGCATGGGTCACCAGATCTCACACACATGGGTACTCCAGGCTCCACACTGGCTTGTCACAGGTTGTTCATTGATGCCTTGAGCTGGGCAGGGGTGCCTGTCAGACTTCAGAATGTGACTACTTGGAGGTGATTAAGGTAAGGCAAAGTGAGACTTCAATCCAACATGTCTGGAGTCCTTCGAAGTAGAGATGAAGACCAGAACAGAGATGAGGGAGTTGACACAGGGGCAGTGGCTGAAGATGCCCACATGCAAGATCAAGAGAGACTCTAGCGGGGCTGGGGAGATGGCTCAGTGGAATAAGTGCTTCCCAGGCAAGCACAAGGGCCTGAGTT
>NDGN011540896.1:0-16788 GCA_002564285.1 Tympanoctomys barrerae | reverse complement strand
GCCCATCCCTGCACAGAGGGTTTTTTTCCTCCATCTCCTCGCTTATGGGTATAATTAATGTGGCGGAGAAAGAACCCAGAAGAATCCAGGCAGAATAAGAGATCGTGGTGGCTGAGAATACGTTGTCTTTGAAGTCGCTTGGGTTAGAATTCTGTCTCCAGCAAAAGCTCTGTGATCTGGGAGAAATTATTCAACTTCTCTGACCCTGTTTTGCAGCAACAGTAAAATCTTCCTCAACACTTACGTGGAGCTGAAGGAGGTAATCTGGGTTCGGTTCTTGGCCTGCAGTTGGGTTCTAGACCCAGGCCATAGAAACTGGTTCTGGCTGATTCAAACAGAACAGCCATTTGGGCTGCTGTAGAATTCTGGGAGGGATTTGGCTTCATGACAAGAACTATAGACAGAGTCACACTGGGACTGACCCGGCAAGGACCCTCACAGAGGACACGGGGCTTTGGAAACAGGGTGCCACCACCATGAACTCAGGTTCCCTACTGACCTGGCCTCTGGGTGACCACATGCAGATAAAAGGTCCAAGAAGGGCACATTTGCTTGCCGAGCCTGGTCACAGCAAAGAAAGCCAGGAAAGCAAGTTACCGGCCTGGAAGGTAGGGCTCTGCCATTAACATTCATTGGGATGGTGACAAAGCCCAATTGAGACCCTTGGTATTTAAGAAGCCAAGGCTTCCACCTGCCTTCCTCAGACAGGTAGAACCCAAAGGAGATTGTGTGTGTGTGTGTGTGTGTGTGTGTGTGTAGAAATACATTTATTACAAGGGGCTGGTGCACATCGCTCTGGAGCTGAGAAGTCCTAAGATCTACAGTTGGCAAGCCAGAAACTAGAGCCAAGGCAAGCCTAAGGTATAGTTGGTATAGTTCTAATAAGAGTTGGAAGCATGAGAACCAGGAAAGCCCATCATGCATGATTTCCCCTAAGAGCCTGCAGCTCAGGACCCCAAAAGAGCCCAGATCTCTATCTAGGTCTAAAGCTGAACAAGACTAACCTCTCACCTCCCGGTGCTGGGTGAAAGCAGCTCTTTCCTATTTGACCTTTTCTTCCATTCATCTGTCAGCTGGTTGGACAAGGCCCACCCACGTCAGGGAGCATAACCTGCTTTATTTGGTCTACTCATTCTGATGCTAATCTCAGCTGGAAATATGCACACAGGCATGCTCAGAATAATGTGTGGCCATATGTCTAAGCGCACCATGGCTCCATCAAGTTGACAGGTAAAATTAACCATCATACCTTCCTCGGGAAAAAGAGCCAAGAGCTGAGCAGAGATCGGCAGGGGCAGGGAGTGGGGCCATGTCGCTTTCCCAGCTTTTGTTCCAGAGCTGTGTTTAGCTCTCAACTGCAAGGGCTGCTTTGAGGACTGAGGAAGTTAATATATGTAAAACACTCAGTGTTGGGAAAACAGTGTGTCCTTAATACACGTTAGTTTCCCTTATTCTCCCGCCAAGGACAGGCTGTACTGTTGAAGTGCCAGGTTTCAGCTGTGCTATGGAGGCACATAATTGGGAGGGGGCAGTGGTGGAGAGAGGCCTGAGAAGTGGCGGGGGGAAGCACCAGGGCTGGGAAGCAGGGTACCCTGCTTGCTCCACTCAGCCCCACGGGGGTCTTCTTGGAGTTTCTGAGATGAGTGTGTCCCAGGAGATTCTGTTTAGCCACCCAGATCTGGCTGCCACAGGAAATATCTATTCCATCTGGATCCTCACACTACCCTTGTGGACAGTCTATAAACAGTAGAGTCTGGCATAAGTCAAGTATAGTGGCTGGCACTTTGGAGTTGCCAACAATGCTGGCTTGAGCCTGTGGGCCCAAGCATGCCGCCTTGTCTCCTTCACCTGGCCATGGACTGTGGACTCTGTGGCCATTGTGTGGCCTTTTTGGTAGCAGCAGGGATCTGAGTCCTTGCTGGCGCAGGTCAGGCATGCTCTCCCGCTACCATTCTGAGCACTGTCCAGAAAGCATTTAAAGAATAGTCCCAGAGTTTGAGTCCTGATCCTTCTTGACTCTGAACCAGGATGGGTGCTTCTAGCCCTAGGGCCCTGAACCCCATTGACACAGAGCTTAGGGTAATGCATGCTGACTCAGCCTTTTCCCACAAAGGAAGGTGCAGAAAGCAGGAGAAGCCATGATGGGGACAGAGACGCCCAAGGAGAAGAGGCACTGACATTGTGGAGAAAAGGCACTGCCTTTCCAGAGCCCCTGGGAGCATTCAAGCAATATGCCTTCCCTCACAATGCACCACATCCAAACCAATCAGTGTCTACACAGACCCAGGCCAGGCCGAAGGGGAGGGTCCTCAAATATGGGCTTGACACTGCCATAAGGAACTAGTTGTGGGTAGAATTTGGTACAGGTATTTAGGGACCCATCATATGATGGGGGAGGGAAGGTGAGTTAAGGGTTGAAGAAAAGCTACCAGTGGGCATGTTAGTGAGCAGGAGAGCACGGTGGGCATCAGAGGCTCCTCCTGGGGGCTCCTCTGAGGGCTCTGGCTCATCGCTCTGGAGTGGATCTTTCCCAGGACCCCATATTCACGTAGGCGAGGGCTTCTCCTGGGGACTGGGATAGTCCTCAGCTTTGCATATGCTCCTTGCATGAGGATAAGGCCACTCTGCAAGTGCTCACTGTGTAACTGCAAGAGGCACCGTGTCAACACTGAGGCATCTCTATCCGTCAGGGAAGCTGCAGAATCTCCGCACACTCAACCAGGTGGCCAGGATGTCACTTGGGCCCATGCGGCTATCCTGGGCAGCCTGGACACGGGGAGTGCTAGGTAAGGCCCCTTCCTTGTGGTCTCCACTGGCCTCTCTACACTGGGTTGCTTTTCCTATGGCCGCCCTGGGGACACCTTGTCTCCTAGGAGGGCAGGAAAGCTGAAGAATGCCGGACACCCGACCTCTGCAGACCTGAGGGAAAGGAAAAACAGAGGAGGAAGAGCCCTTAAAATATCCCCCCAACTGTTTCAGGATTGGAGATCTGCACTAAATCTTGAGAAAAAGGAGTAATTACGCTGTCAGCAAAGGTGATATAATTTTTAAGACTTGGTTCCACAGCCGTAATTTTTCCTCATCCTCCCGTGTCTCACGGGGATTTAGGGGCCAATTACCTGTCAGTTTGCTGAGAGGTGCTGTTCCTAGGTAGGAGCCATCACCTGTCACAGCTTCGCTAGGACTCACTTGACAGCCGGGTGGCTGGGCCAGGAGCTGGCAGCCGTGAGGGTGTGCTGACTGCAGCCGTGTGTGGGAGAGCAGAGGAGCATCCCCCGAGCAGGAGCAAGGCAGCAGGCCAGCACTCTGTCCTTGTCTCAGCCAGGCCAACTCAGCCAGAGGCTTGGGAGAGGAGTGGGGAGAGCAACAAGTGCCAGGTTTCTGGGCCACGAAGGTCTTCTGGCAGAATAGAGATGTCTTAGACTGTTTTCTATTGCTACAATTGAATACTGCAAACTGAGTAATTTGCAAGAAAAAAAAGTTTCATTCAGCTAAAGTTCTAAAGGCTAAAAATTCAAGATCAGTGGCTGCATCTGGCAAGGTCCTTCTTGCTCATGGGGGCTCAGCAGAGTCTCAGGATGGTGCCAGGTCCCATGCGGTGAGAGGGACTAAACATTCTAGGTCCATTCTCTTCTCATTAAAGTATAGCCCTACTGGATCAGGGCCCCACATTTATGGCTTTAGTTAGCCTCATTTCCCCAAAGCCCCACCTCCAAATGCCATAGTCAAATTAAGCTTCTACTCCCCTGTTACCTCACAATTGCAGGAGGGGGTGGGACTTGTCAGTATGAGTTCTTGAATGGACGTCCACATCATGGGCCAGGGTCCCTGGGCGGGAGGGATCTTCTGATAGATCCTGAGCTTTTGCAGCCTAAGAGGGGTCCACTGCACACCATGAGTGGCAAGGACAGGCATACACACAAGGGCTCACAGCTGGGTCAGCCTGAAGTGAGCCCTGGCCCTAGGTGGCCTTGGGAAGTTTCTTAACTTTTCTGTGCCTCCACTTCATCAGTGCAAAATGGGCTAAAGATAGGACTGTGTCCTCAGTTTGCTTGTTACTATGTTATAGCCCTACCCTCACTTGGTGCTTGATGGCAAAGAGGGGCTACTGCCAGAGGGTCGCTCAGCCTTTCTTAAATACTTTGGCCAACAGGGAGCTCAGCAGGTAGAATGGCAGCCTATGTTTGCTTTGGACCACTTGGCTGACTCTGATGGAGTCAGAATCTCTTCAGTGGTGTCCACTAACTGGTACCATTTAGCCATCAAGGATCATCCACAGGTACTTTGTCAAGCTCTAGGGCTCAGCAACCCCTTCCCTACCCAACTCAAGAGACTCACTGTTGGCTTCACTCATAACCTATAGGCTCTGAGAAACACTAAGTTTCTACTTTGCCAAAAAAAGTCTAACTAACCCTAGGGAGGGGGCCTGGCCCTGGCATCCTCTGCCTGCCTGCCCCCCCTGGATTTAAGGTATTGCTGAATATCAGTGGAAGCAGCACATCTTTGTCTCTCTTCTTGCCTTCTTCTCTTTCTCCAAGGCCCAGGAATTCCTTGGAGCTTCTCTAAAAGAACATTACTCCAGAAGCCCAGTGAGCTAGGCTCCTTCTGGCCCTGACAGTTCCCTGGTGCACTCTCATTCCTGCCAGCAGAGGACGGTGTGTCCCATGTCATCAGGAGCCCCCAGGACATGTAGGTTGCTGATGGGAGTTATGGATTCTGAGATGAATGACATGTCATCTCTACTCCCCAGGGACCTTTTTCATCCCCAGAAGTGTCTCATCCAGGGGTGGGCCTCAATGAAGTTGTGTGGATACCCTGGCAAGCTAATGTTTGCCACAGTACATTCTGCCACCAGAGCCCCTTGCTTTGCCCTTCCCCCATGCTGGACTCAGTGTGTCTTCATTAAAAGACAGAGTATCTAATGGTTAAGGGCAAAGAACCTGCAGCCTAGACCATGTAGTTTGGGTCCTGACTGATGTTTTACAGCTGTGACTTGACCTCCCCACCTGAACCTTGCAAATAATATTTAAGAGATTATGATCATCCACACATGTAGAGCATTTCAGAAGTACACAGTGTTGAGACCCAAGCAGTCAACCCCTAGACTGGTTTTGGCAATGTCTCTTACATCATATTTCTTTCCATCTGTGGACCAAAATGTTCTTCAGGTAGCTAACCACACCACCTTTCTTGAGAGCAGTGTTGTGACTCTTGGCACTGACTCATGACCACACAGACTGTGTGCTGGTTGAAGGATCCCTTCCCTCCTTGCTGGGATTTCTCCCTCAGTCCATTTTCCTGCAGAAAGCACAAACTACCCAACACCTACAGCAGCAAGAAATAGCTATTTAATTTGGCTTACATTTCAGAGGTGCAGTCCATGGTTTGCTGGCTCCAAAGCAGAAGCATCAGGGCAGAAGTTGCTTTGTAGACGAGCAAAGTTGCTTAGTTCATGGTGATTGGGAAGCAGAGTACCCAAGAGAAAAGGATCAGAAACCAGATATATAAATCCCACAGCCACACCTCTATGACCTACTTAGAAAACCCAGAATTGTGTTTTACTAAGCAACTCTTACTTTCCCCTAAGCAGTTCTCAAGCCAATCAAGTTGACAATTAAGTTTAACTGTCACAGTGATAGTATAGTGATTTGTATTGAGCCTTGTGAGTTGGCATGCTGATATTGTTCTGTAGCTGAGCTACTGATCCTCTGGCCTGACCTGGAGGGGTCATATACTTTGAGATGTCTATAGGATGAAAGGCACAGGCTTCTGCCCTAGAACTTCCTCCAGGCTCATGCTATGGTCAAAATGTCTCCCCACCCCCAAAGGCTCATATATTGGAAGCTTGGTCTCTAGGGTGACATTATTGAGAAATGGTAAGTACTGGTGGTAGGCTCTTATTTCCTAATGTGGTGAATATTCCCAGCAGGTAGGTCTAGTATGACCCTTGAATTCTCAAGAAAGGGTTGATCCAAATGGAGGCAGCCAGGCTCCACTCAGACTCAGTCTGAGCTGCTGTCTAGGGTGACCAGAAGATCCTTTGCTGAAGACACTTGGCTTCATATCAAGGCTAGAAGAACCATATAACATAGCTGGTATGTATAAGCTGGAAACACAGCCACTGTGAAGATCAGACTGGGACCCACAGAATCAAGAGAAGGTCAAGAAACTACCTTTCCTATTCTCTTCCTGCTTTGTTGGGCTGCTGCAATCCTAGTGGGCATCTCCTCCATCTTCTAGGTGTAAGGCTTCATGGTTTGTGATTTGTCCCTCCTTTGCCTGTCCACCAAAGTTCTCTCATTTCCAGGAGCTCTTTCTGGGTACAGCCCCAAAGAGAGAAGAAGAAAAAAACACAAATGAGGTCCATCTGGAAGGAAACTTCCTCCTGCAATCTCTTCTTAGGTCCATCCTTCAGCTACTGCCAAGGCAGGAGAGAAGTAAGAAAGCATAAAAGTCTGGGAAAGAAAAGGGGACTAGAAAAACACTCATGAGCTGGGCATGGGGCCATGGAAACTGGGAGCACTAGAGGGTTCTCACCTGGGCACCACATACTGCTGGGGTTCACCAGAATATGATGGGCTCCCTTTTCTTTCTGTAGGCAAGTTTTAGGGAGAATTTGCAGTGGGTGGACCTGACCTTCACCCGACCTTCACCTGCCTAAGGCTCTTTCCCTCCTTGGAGCCATGAAGAGTTGAGTGCTTTGTATGTTCCCATCCCCAGCTGGCTGCCCACGAGCTCCACAAGTGTCATGATCTTAGCCTCCCCCTGAGTAACATACAGTAGCAACATCAGCTCTGCATGGTGATGGAGTAGTTTCAATCAGATAAAGCATCTGAGTTCTTGGCATGCAGACGTCCTCCATACGTGTGTTTCTATTTTTACTGGAGGGGCAGAGGGAAAGGACAGTACATCCTCAACCTCCACTCCTCACATCTGTGAGTGTTTGACCTCAGCCACTGTGGGGCCTCCCAGGTTTCTGGGATGGGAAGCAAGGCACAGACCCCTTGCCAGCACCTGACAGCCAGCCCTGCCCCTAAGAATCATGGGATCTGGGTGTGTTAATGCTGTGCATGATTCAGGCAGTTGGGAAAATAATTAAGTGCTAACTTGTCATTTTTTTAATGAAGTTCTAGAGTTAGAGATTTATAATTGCTAATGAGCCAGACTAATAATTAGTTGCTTTATAATAAGGGTGATGATCACTCAGACAGAGGTAGAGAGAGAGAGAGAGAGAGAGAGAGAGAGAGAGAGAGAGAGCCAGGCTCTGGCCTAATTTTTCTCCTGTAATTATGTGACATGCCCAACTGCCTGGAACAACTCTCACCCTTCCGTCCTTTGCTTTAGTGCAGTGCCAGAATTCCCTGTGCTGTCCCCATCCTCGTGCCCCACCCCAGCCTCTGAATTCCAAGGACCCAGTGTGTCCTGCCTGGTGGCCATTGCCCACTGCCTGCCTCCCCTGATTTCCTGGTGGCCCGAGTCCACCTCCTTTTCCTCAGGGCACAGCAGCAGAAGCCAAGCACAGAAGATGGGCTGGAGGGGACCTTGCATCTGGGCTGCTCTTAACCCACACTCTGCTTCAAAGGTGAATGAATATTCCTGTTCTCTTTGGTGGTGGCTTCAGCCAGAGGGAAGCTGGCAACAGACAGTCTTATAGCCAAGGGGCCCAAGAGTTCTGTGAGTTAAAGACCTCAGAAGATATCACAGAGCAGTGGGCAAGGCAGGAGCCAGCTCAGAGGAGAGGCTGTTGTCCTCTGTGACCTTCCTGGTTTCTCAGACATGGATTAGAAAGTGCTCCAGATAGACTTCTGTGGGATATGACTGACAGTCCCTGCCTGTAAGCACCAGGCTGCCTAACCTGGGCAAGCTTCCCTAGCATTTGGGTGCCTGGGTGTGCCTGGGTGGAAAGTGACAGACTTGGCCCAACATGACTCTCTAGCACACAGCCTCTAGGATTGCTTTGATACGGGGGTGGGTGTGGAGGACCGGGGTGGGTGTTAAGATGAAGGTAAGAGTACAAAGCTGTTGCCTCCACCCCTCCATGCAGTGTTGGAATCTACTGTAGCCCCCTACCCCACCCCACCAGCCCCCAGGACACAGGACTCATGGAAATCACTGTCCAGGAAGACAGCAAGGGAGCTGATCAAGACAGGTACGGAGGAAAGCCCCTGGCATTTTCTGTAGTTCTGCACTTAGAACATGTACTGTACTATTTGGGGTAGACCAGATGTCCAGGAAACCTTTGGGTTTATCTTTAGATACTTAGTATTTATTTCCAACTGAAGAGTTAAGTTGAAGCTAGAATTCATTCATTATTCCATGATAAAAACAGTCATCAGCCTGCCCCTCCCCATATATTTTCTGTAGCCTTCTATGGCTAAGGGGACTTTCTACAGCATGGCTTGGGAATGAGTAAAAAAGTAGAGACAGCGTAAAAGTTTCATTACCTCAATGTGGGGTCGATGATAGAATTCCGAGAGTCTGTGAACTTGGGGTGGGGGGAGTGCATTCTTACTTTCATTATCTTAACTAAAATTTATCACTTTCTTTATGAATATAGGCAAATCCTAGAAAAATACGAATAGCATTTAAGACCTTTGCACAAATGGAAAACACCGATATTTTCACATCTTATTGCAGTTGTGGTAGACATCTCAAAATATTGTTCATGCTCATCACTACTTTGAAATTATGGTAGTCATTAGAACTGCTGCTAGATCTTGTTATTTAATGTGTTAATAAAAGAACACATGAGTTACTATACATTCAGTTTTTAAAATACAAATTACTTCAGATTTTAAAAAAAATAGCTTGATAGCTAGGTTGCAATATAATTGCTTTCTCCGGTAATTCTGTAGATATTGTTCTCCCTGCTTCTCCCCAAGGTCGAGATCCACACTTGGTTCCTGCCATTCTGTCCTAACAGGGGCTGGGGAGACACTGCTGCTGCCCAAGGCTGACGACTGAGGGCAGAAACTTGACCCAAAGACCAGAACTTGGAAACGAATGAAGAGTTAAACAACTCTGAGGTTGGGAAAGAGACAGCTGGATGAAGAAGGATGGGTCGGAGGCTCCAGCGCTCTTGGATCCTGATGACCAATGGATCTGGTGGCTTCTGGGGTGCCTGCGGGTCTGAGCGGGACTGGGTGGGCAGGGCACCTTCCAGAGCCTGCTCTCCTCATCCTACCAGTTTAGAGTCTGCGCCCTTGATTGCTCACAGGGCTAGAAGAAGGATACAGAGAACACGTTTAGAGGACTCTACATGGTGCTATCAACAACTACGGTGGACACTTCAATTCCACTTCCTTTCTTCTTACGGTGAGAGATGCATTGCCTACAATCTTCCTCAAAACCCTCCCCCTCACTTTGAGTTCATCCACTGATTGTTTTGGCCACTTTCTGAGACAGTTCTGGAAATTGCCCTTGGTGAGCGCCTTTATGAGGCATGATCCAAAATACAGTGAACGTGCTCAACACGGAAAGAGAGGAGAGTGCAAACATGACGGTGTGTCCTTGTCCACCTTATTCACCAGACCCGGCAACTGGGGCTTCTGGCTCTTTCTGCAGGTTGAAATGTCTGTGACAGCTAAACATTTTGAATCTATTCAGGACCTTGAGGCAGGCAGGACAGTGCAGCAGAAGACATTCACAAAAGAGGGTCTCAGAAAGGGGCAAGAGTGATGGGTGAGTGTGTTGGATCAAGGGAGGATGGGGGGGTTATGGCAGCGTGTCTTTTACTGTAATAAATATTTTTAAAATTTTAACATTCACCCTATTCTGTGATCACACCGCAGATGACCAGCTGGGGCTCTGTGGGTTGGATTACTCCATTGTGGCTGTTAGGAATGTAGGCAGTCACTCCTGGGCCCAACCTGACAGTGAGATTTCTTGGCGACCCTCTTACCAGCAACACTTGAAGTTAAAGGACATGCCGCAAAACGCGCATGCGCCCAAGCACTCAGTGAGTACACTGAACCCCTGCCAAGGGCTGGCTCCCCACAGGGCAGCTGGCAGGTCCTTCCTTCCCTCAAGAGGTGAGGATACACCTGGGGGGACGCCCCTTAGGCAAACAACAAGCCCAAATTCAGTTAACTAATGAAAGGTAATTGACGTTTAGGGCGATGAGAAATTCTAAGAGAGTTTCATATCTATAGTAAACCAGGGCAATGAGAAATTCTAAGAGAGTTTCACATCTGTAGTAAACCCTGAAGTCAGTAGGGATCACAGACTGCCGCTGCTGGGTGTGATTGTGTAACTCACTTCTGATTTTCTGTTTTGTAACTAAATGAATTTTTCTCTGTCTCTCTGTCTCTGTCTGTCTCTCTGTCTCTCTCTCTCTCCCTTCTTTCTCTTTCCTTTTGGCAGTACCAGCGACTGAACTGATCTACATCTCCAGCCCTTTCTTATTTCCAGATAAGGTCTCAGTAATTTCCCCACTGGGCTTCCATTTATAATCCTCCAGCCTCACCCTCCCGGAATGCTGGGATTACAGACCAGCATTACCATACCTGGTTTGCAACAAACTTAAAATTCAATATTTGATTTCTTGGGCCTACACTGGATTTTTTTTTTTTTAAGAACAGCACTGATTTCAAGAATTTCATTCCTTTGTGTCTACAAACCACTGAAACGCCAATACTTCACTAATCAATGTCTCCCAGATGGCTCTATCCAAATGTGTACACACAGCAATCCTCTCAGGCTCTGGGTCCTGATTTGGGGCTTTGCAGAGTGTGTTGTTAGGATGTTCTGAGGCTCCCCTGTGACTGGATCTTCCTCCCCTACTTACTCTGACCTCCCTGCTGCTCAGCTCTGCCACCCATCAGTGCTTCACAGGACATGAAAAACCATTTTGAAATTAGAGTAAGCAAAACAGAAGGGGGAAGTAAAGCTGTAGCACAAAGAGGTCATAGAATCCGTTCACCAGACAAATGAGAAAAGAGTGTTTCTTCCCCGCCGTTTGTATCGATAATTGAGCATTTTCTCTTCCATCACCCAGTACAGTCTGTCTTCAAAGACGCTGTGTGCTTTGGAGGGACCCGAGGAAGCCGTGAACAGAAGTAATTGAACAAATTAAGTCTGGATGTGAAGCTCTCTCCACTTGGGAGGTGCGGGGCTGGGCGAGTGGAGCAGACAGTGCCTTCACTGAGGTGGGCTTGGCAGTGGTGTTTTTGCTTCTGTTTTTCAATGAAGGACAATGATTGTTTGTTTGTTTTCTTTTGGTTTTAATCAATGGAATTTGCAGTTTGGACTTTTAGTCCCCTTGGATAGTAGCCTCCTTCATAGCTATGGTTCCTGAGGGTGATTCGTAATAGTGATCACTTATTAAGCACATACTACATACTCATTCTTAGGAAAGGGTTTTACATGGGTCACCTCCTGTGGTCCTAATAACCCTATGAAGAATGCACTCCGTGTCTCTGATGCACAAAGAACTGAAGGAGATGCTGGTGAATCTTGGAGAAAAGATTTGAATCTTAAAATCTGGCCATGTTAATTCAGATAACACCTTGTTGTGGGGCCAGCCTTCAGGAACTGAAGGATTTTGTCTTGGGGAGACAAAATCCTGGACAGGATCTCTAGCTAGAGAGGATCTTGTCTTAGAGAGACAAAATCCTGGACAGGATTTCAGAAAGGAATAAACATAGCCTAGGAAAGCCAAGAGGGAAGAGGAAGGAAACAGACCCCGATGTGCGGCTGACAGGTGTCTCGTAAGGCAGCAGAACCTCCGTCTGAACCTCCACTTCAAAGGGGACCACATGGTCAGGCAGAATGAGCTCCACTTTATAAAGAGAATCAGACACCATATGTGCAAGAAACAGTCTCCTGCAGCAGCCCCCACACCCCAACCCTTCGTGTAACAAACCAGCAAGGCAGGGGAAGTTTTCAAGAGGTTAGTAGAGGGGGCCCCGCCCTAGCTCAGTCCTTTAAGTGGCTGCTACCCCAAAGCTGTCAGCATCAGGTTGCTGTAGTTCGATCCCCACAACACTCCAGCCAGGCAAAGTGACCTGAAGGCATTCGAGGAACAACAAAAAAAAAATTTTGCTTATTCAAGAGGTTAGTAGAGAATGACAGGCAGGAGCATCAAAAAATTTGGTTAGGCATTGGCTCCAAAGTACCTCCTCCAGGAAGCCCACAAGGATTGGCATCTGCTTTGGATGAATACCGCCTGAGTCTTGAACATAGAGAATTTGTCTTTTTGAGACAGTGTCTCACTATACTGCCCAGGCTGGTTGTAAATTCCTGGGCTTGAGTAATCCTCCTGACTCAGCCTTCCAAATAGCTGGGACTGCAGGTGTGCAACACCACACCAGGCATATAACAAACACTTGTTGAATAAGACTTAGGAAAAGTAGTTGAATGAATGCACATGTATTTTAATAAAACCTTTTTAAAAAGGCATCTAGGGCCTGGGGAGATGGCTCAGTGGAATAAGCGCTTCCCTGACAAGCGCAAGGGCCTGAGTTCAATCCCCAGTTCCACCAAAAGAAAAAAAAAGAAGAAGAAGAAGGCATCTGTCTAGATCAGGGTCCTCCCACCCATCGATGTGGCCCGGGATGTCCTTGTCTCCACCACCTGTCTCCTTCTGATCACTGCTCTTTCCTTCTGTCTCCTCTCATTAAGCGCCGGAAGGGAAATCCGCTGCCCCGTCCTCCAGCTGTCTCTTCCCTGCTGCTGAGCTCCAGAGCACAGTATTTAAATCCTGTTAAATAACCTGTTTTCATGGACAATCACAGCCAGGTTAGTAAATTCCCCACACGCTCACTCTTTAGACAAAACCTACATCCCAGGTCCCCAGAAAATTGGCCATTGTCTTTTAATGGTGGAATTGAATACAGCAAATGGTTGTACTTTAAAAGGAAGTTGTTTCCATTCAGACAGAAAGTTCAGCCTACTGCTCTTGAAATTTCCAGTTCACAGCCCATTTCTCTCCAGGAATAAAGGAGAAAATAAATACCCTCACATGGCGAGTGATTAATTTCAGCCAACATGTTCAACGTTCCTGCTGAGCCCCAGCTCTCGGGCTCTTAATCGGTGGCCCCCAGCCACACAGGGGGCTTCTTCTCTGGGATTTGAACCTGGAATCTTTTGGGCTCTCACGTGACTCAGAAAAGGAGTCTTCAGGGGAACTGATGCTCCTGAAGATGGGAGGCAGTGAGCAGAAGGGGCTGGTGGGCAGTTGCTCTGTTCTTTTCCTGCTTCTTGGCTGCGATTCTAGCTGCAGTCACCACCACCCCCGCGCCTTTCTTAGGCACGGCTGGGTGCACAGCTCCACACTGAGGTACACGGGGAGATGGACGGGTGTGTGCACTCACAGCTGAACCCAGGCCTCCGTGGTTCTTGAGGGTGGCCAGGTGTAATTTAAAGAACGACCCCCAGAAAGATGATCATCCTACGTGGTGCATGACGCATCCTAATCAGATGACCAGTGGTTTGCTTAAGTTTGTTTGATTCTTTCTTTCTCTCTCTCTCTCTCTCTCTCTCTCTCTCTCTCTCTCTCTCTCTCTTTCTTTCCTTCATGGTACTAGGGTTTGAACCTAGGGCCTTTACACTAAGTTCCCCTTTACACTAAGTCCTTGTTTATTTTTTATTTTAATGCAAGATCTCACTTGGTCACTAAGTTGTCCAGTCTGGGCTCGAACTTGGAGCTTCCTGCCTCAGCTTCCCAGAGTTCTGGGACTACTGGCATGCACTACCACGTCTGGCCTGACCAGCGTTTCCATAAGCAAAAGGGAAGACACAGCGACTGGTAACAATGTGTAGTGAGGTCCCTGTGTACAGTTAGGCAGAGACTGGAGTGATGCGTCTAGAGGCCAAGAACACCGAGATCAGACCACCATGGTCAGAAGCAAGGAGAGAGGCAGGGGTGGATTCCTCCTTAGAGCTTCACAGCTGTGTAGACACCTTGACTTTGGACATACCATAGCACTAAGCTGCCTCATTTATATGTTACAGGTGCCCTCAGAGACTGGTGCAGGTGGAACCTAGACTCCATCGCTTGGGAGAAGATGCAAAGTCACACTGCAGAGGGAAAGATTTGGGAAAGCAGCACGAAGGGAAGTCGCTTTTGCAACCTCACACCTTCTTTTACCATTTCCCACCCTGCTCCTGGCAGGTACAGGAAGCCCAAAGAGGAGCCACAGGATGCCAGACACCAGACATGCCGTAGCCCTGGGCTTCTATTTCTGCCCGGGCTGCAGGGCCCACATCCCAGTGTGCTGGCGCTCCACAGCTGCCTCCCCTGCAACAGCCTCTCTTCCCAGCGACAGATTCTTAACCGCATCCAGCTCCAAAGCGCCTCATCTCCACAGAGATGAGGAAGGCATATGGCCAGGAGGCTGAGCTGAGGCTGCCAGCATGGGCACAACACCAAGCCCCTGGCACATCTTCAATGTCTCTGGTCCAAGGGGCCTAGCGTGACCAGACCCCCAACCCCTTCTACAGACCCAAGTCTGACCCTGTGTGCAGGAGGCAGCGTCCCTTGCAACTCAAACGTTGTGCCGGGAAGGAGTTTTGGCTGAGGAAGATCACTTGGGCCCCACAGGCTTGCTGTCTTGGGAATCCTCGTCTGGCAGTGACTCTCCGGGTTGCAGAGATGGTTGGAGGTCTAGGGTGGGCTCCAGCCCCAGGAGGGCCTGTCAAGCTCACAGTTGGGTGATGTGTCCACTCACAAGACCTTATCACTTCCAAGGCACAGGCAGGACGCATGGATCCCAGCATGCCTGGAGCTCAGCCTTCGTCTTGCAGGATATCAGGGTCTTCCTTTTCTTCTTCCAGGCTCTTGGGTGGTTACTCTGAGCTTGGAGCACACTTCCACATCCAAGGGAAATGCAGGCAGAGCAGAAGGCCACCCTCAGGGACCTTCACACCAGTATGAACATGGCTGAGTCATAAACATCGACCCCACTGAAGTCCTCTGCTCAGCCGATCCTCCTGCTACAGCCTCTGAAGTCGTGGGGATGGCAGGCGTGCGCCGCTGCATCCCTGGGTAAATCATCCACAACCAGCCCTGAGCACAGCTTGCCAAGGTGCCAATGAGCAGTGGCACAAAGTGGAAGAAGGGAATTGAGGCGATGTGGAGGTAGGAGCGGGAGGAGGTGAAATCTGAGGTGGGACAAGAAGAACAACTTCACTGAAGGGCATCTCTCGAAGGTCACGGTTTCCCCACAGCCTCAGAGTATGGTCTTATTTGGAAACAGAGGCCTTACCTAGAGCAGTCACTACGATGAGGTCACACCCAAAGGATGAGTGTCCTTGTAAGGAGAGACACAGCTGCGCTCCAGGGTAGATGGTGTGGACAGAGACAGAGAGAAAAAAAAAAAACATCGGATCGACAAGCCCACAAAGTCATCCATCGCTGGCAGGCTTAGAAGAGGAAGCAAGAAGACAGGACAGTCACCTTGAACAGCAGCCTGGTGATTAGACAGAGAGGCCCGGAGGTGCTACTCCTGGGTACAGACCCAGGAGAAATGAAAACAACCATTCCTACAAACACGCCCAGCATCGTGCGCAGCCGCGTGTGTCCACCGGCTGCTGACTGGGTGAACAAGGCGTGGATGTGACATCATTATGTGACCAGGAAAAGGAGGAAATACCGACACCTGTCACCAAATGAATATGCCCCCAGAAACGTGGTACTGGCTGCAGGCAGCCAGCCACAGAGGAGCATGCCTGTGAGGATTCCAGCTAAATGACACGGGCAGGGCTGGCTAGTCTACAGAAGCCAAAAGTAGCTTAGCAGCGGCTTAGGGCTGGCAGGGGACCGGGGCTTGGGGTGGCGGATGGCTGGAGGGCTTGCAGTTTCTTGCAGAGGTGATGAAAGTGTTGTAAACTTGTGATGGCGGCTGCACACGCCCAGAAGATACTAGCAACTACGAATTATGTATCTCAAGAAAGGTAAATAAATTATATCTCAGTAAAGCTGGAGAGGGGGTTGAAGGAGAGAGAAAGCCAGTGAGAAAAGGCTCTTGAAACGGGAATTGGAGAAAATGGTAGCTTAGTTGAGAGTCCTAAAGGAGAGACAGCCTGCAGGGATGGAAGTTGTGTTTTCTGGAGGGAGAACACAGGGATGAATAGGTCATTAAAATATGGTCTGTCCACACAAGGAGACGCTGCTCAGCCCTACAAAGGAGTTTGGACCTGACACATGCCACAGTTCAGAGGAGCCTTGAAGCCTTATGTAAAGTGAAATAAACCAGACACAAAAGGCCACAGATTGTGATTCCATTTATTCTAACTTTCTAGAATAAGCAAATTCACAGAGGCAGAGAGAACAGAGGTAACCAGGGAATGGAATGGGAAGGAAGAAAGGGGGAGTTACTAGCTGATAGTTACAGGATTTGGGGAGATGAAAACATTCCGGAAATAGAAAGCCGTGACGGGCGCAGATTTTGAATGGGCTCTAATGCTATTGAATTGCACGGCCTGAAATGGGTGAGATGGTAGATCTCACGTGGCGAGTACTTCATCACAGTGAAAATGGAAGCACAGGGGGAGGGAGCGGGAGCCAGGACACCCGCTGGAGAGGTGCGGTGATGTCAGGGCAGAGAAGAGGGTGGCGATGGGGAGGAGATGGCTGGGAGGGGTTTCAAAGAGCAGCTTTGCAAGGCAAGTGGGGACAAAGGGGGACAAGGCCAGGGGGCAGCAAGGTCTCAGGAAGGGGCAGGGTTCCTTTGGATGTTTAAACAGGGAAGACCCAGAGTCTCTCTCTCTCTCTCTCTCTCTCTCTTTGTGGAACCGAGGATTGAACTCAGGCCCTTGCACTTGCCAGGGAAGTGCTTATTCCACTGA
>NDGN011540885.1:2468-13591 GCA_002564285.1 Tympanoctomys barrerae | reverse complement strand
CCTCCTCCTCCTCTTCCTCCTCCTCCTCCTCTTCCTCCTCCTCCTCCTCCTCCTCCTCCTCCTTCTCCAGTTCTACCTCTTATGCTGGCAACAACAATCCTCAGGTGGGCCTCACACATTCAGCACCACTCTGTGTGAGTTGAGCTGGGTGTTACAAATTGACCACGTGTTGCGAATCCACTATACTCTGGGAGCTAGAAAAAAGGAAATGGTAAGTAAGTCTGCGTGATGACTCAACAAATACATTCCAATAATACAGTTCAGCCTTGCTCCCCCATTCCTTTCTCCACTCTCTGGCTAGCATGATCTTTCATTGGCTTGCATTGCTCTCCTTGAAAGTCTTACCACAGGCCTTACAGTGTGCAGACCTTCGAGGGTGTTGTGTGGGTTCCTCTTTGCCTCTGTGGCCTTCATGCTACTCACGTCACATTGGGCTTCTTTTACCCCTTGAAGATTTCTTACTTTCTTGATCTTTCTAAATGCTGAGACCCCTACAGGAAGCAATCTCTTTGGCGTTCAACACTAGCGTCACCCAGAGAATGCCATCTTGTCCTTTGAATTACAGCTTAGACATCACCCACTGTGGGAAATGCTCCTGCTCATCCAGGATGGAGTGGATGCCCTTCCAAGAGTCTTTCTCCAGGATGAGTCTGGGAGGCTGTTTCTCAGTTATCAGCTTGAGTCCTCACTTAGCTTGGGTGACAGCACTATGCCTGCCTAGCACACCAACTACATGCCAGCATGTCCCACATCAGCAAGACTTTTTTTCATGCCAATGAGTGAATGTGTCTACTTTGCTATGTCTGTACCTATCAGTCATGTATGAATATGTGGGATATTCCATATGTGAGATACATGTATATGTAATGATAGTTCCCGTGAGTGACAGGGTAAGTACTGCTGATCCTCGACCTTAAAATATGTCTTAACTGGAAGATCATCTCATTTATATTCTGTTTGGGCTATATAAAATGTCTTCCTGGACCCTTTCTAGCTTTCTTCTTTAGAATTATTATTATTAGTTAGCTAATTTATTTGGTACAGGATCTTGCCATGCAGCTTAGACTCATAGTGATCCTCCTGTCTCAGCCTCCCCAGTGCTGGGATTATAGGTGTAAGCTACCACATCCAGTTTCAGGGCCAGCAAGGCATGTGGTACCAGGGATTGAACTTCCAGCCTTGTGCTTGCCAGGTAGGTGCTCAGGCTGCTGAGCTATCTCCCCAGTCCCATCTTCTTTAGATTTATTTTTAATGCTATTGACTTCTACATGCAGTTTCTCACTTTAATGCGGTAGTCTGCTGTTCTTTGGACACAGAGCACCTATTTTGTATAGTATCTCAGGCAAGTCTTGCTTTCAATGTGTTTTGATTTAAAATAAACTTTGAAATCAATGTCTAGTTTTGTTGGTACTTTACTTTGACAAATTGTCTGTGGCTTGCAATCCATCGGAAAGTCTGGGCAATTGCTACTGTCACAGGAAATGCGGGGAAATTTGATCACGGTTGCCTTGGTGTGTTCTACATCAGTGCTCTTGGTCAAGTTGAGAAGGAAGATTTTCCATCAGCAGCATGTATCCAATAAAAGAAAAAGCAGCACAAAATATCTTAAAATGGAAATAAGTATTTATTTAGTGGCAATGCTCAATGCTTTCCACACGTCTTCCACAGCTTCGGCACAGGAACATGAAGAACCCCAATGTATCAACTGCATATCTTTCAGATGCTCAATGACACCTGTAGGGTGTCAATGACACCTCTAGGGCTGGCCAAATAGCTCAGTGGATTAAAGCGCCTACTTAGGCAGACCCAGCTTTCAGGGTTTGATTCCCAACATGCCGTGTCAGCCCTGCCCCTGGGACATACTGAGATGGCGAAGGAGACTGGGCATGGTGGTGCACACCTGTAATCCCAGCGCTTGGGAGGCAGAACACAGGCGGATCACTATGAGTCTGATCTATGTAGCGAGTGCTTGTAGATCCTTACTAAAATGCAAAGAAAAAAGAAACATTGAAGCGAGTATCTCATGCTCCATTCAGGCTTTCAGTGCTAGGAGCTGGGTCACATACCAATGAAGTGTGGTGTCCAAAATATTTTCACATTCCTTAACATTCTCATGGCCCAACTTACAAGTTCGTCTCTACCCGCTAGCCACTGTCCCACCTTGCCTGTTCCCAGTGTACTTGGTTTCTGGGTTCCTGCCTATCATTTTTCTACAGGCTCATGGTGAATCTCTGGTCACTTAGTATGATACACTAGAAAAGAAAGTGAAATTATTTGATTTCTTTACTGGATGAAGCACCTTTCTTATAAGTGTTCTTCAAGTTCTGTTGGTTTCCTGGTTCTGGCTCTAGAGGGGTCCGTTGAAGCTGCTATTTGAATGCCTATGATTCCTGCTGTCAAGGGTACAGTGAGATTTTAAAAATGTTGGCCAGTGTCACTACCATTGAAAACAGGCCAAGGTTGAACTCTCCCAACTTTGTTTGAGAGATGCCCCCTGCCAGATATTTGTAAAACTTTCTGGACTAGTCCTCAACTTGTCATGCCCTTTAAAAAAAAACTAAATATTTTATAATCTTCCCTTATGACTCTGAAATAAAAGTAATGTGTAAAAAAAAAGTGATGTGTAATATTATCTGCTTATACATGTAATGCACAAACGAATCTAAGCAGAAATAAGAGGAAAATAATTTATCATGGCTTAGTATGAATTTCACAGCAAAAATGCTTAAGAATTAGTATTCTAGAAGACAAAATTGGGTAGTCAGATGGTTGCACCTATGCACCAAACCAACTTGCGACAATTACAAAGGCAGATGGCTGGAGACGTGTGTTTATTGAAGACTCAAATAGCACAAGTGGTGCTACTGTCAGAATGTGACTTTCCAAACAAGCAGTTAGGTCTAAACAAAATAAAATACGGTCTTAAACAGAAAGTTGGGGCCTGCAGTGTGGCTATATGAAATGAAAGTTGTTTCTAGGCTGAAGTCGTATGAAGAGGCTTATAACCTATGTGAATATCCTGTGGGGTTGAAAAGTTATATGGGGTGCAAGCGAGGTCTTTATAGTCTGGCACTGTCTCATGTTTTGTAGTACATCTGGCATTCCTGGAGTGAGGGTAGGGATCTAATCAAAGCCAGTGGTTTCTTTATCATAGAGACAATCAAAGTATTTCCTCTTCAATGTTTTAAATGCCACAGAGGGTTGTTAGAGCCCTCACTGTGGACCACTGCCAGAATTACTCACCTGCTAAGAAATGTGGACGGGGAGGAAAAAGAAAGGGTGAAGGGGAGGGCAGGTATGAAGGGACACCCACGTGTACCTATCCTATTGCATCATTTAAGAAGGGAATTTTAGCTGATTTTTCAACTTTGGCTCCAAAATTGACCCTAGGGATAGGCAACCCGGAGAGGTAAAATAACCTGCTAAAGGTCAGAGATCTAGGAAGCCGTAGGATGGGGGAAGCTGGAGTCTGTAGTTAGTGGCATTCTTGGCTCTCGTGCTGTACAGAAAATGAAGAAACAGTCAATATGTCACAATAGCAGAAAGGCCCCTTAGTGGAAATTTCAAGGGGGTTCCCAGCCAAGCCACACCAAAGGCACAAAAGCACAGGCCCAGCAGAGAACGTGAGGCACGCTATTCATAGGCTGAGGCTGAGGGAGGTCCTGTGTACAGCTGAGTGACCGAGTCTCAGTCCTGACCTAAGACCCAACCTTGGAACAATGCAGCTCTCCATGGGCTGTTCCTCTTATTCTTTCCCATTCTGTTTCCAAAATATTTTTTTCCTTTCATTGTTTCTCTTTCTAACATAGAAATAATAGATGCCTATTTTAAAAAGTTCTTACAATCTAGAAATGTATAAATCAAGTATCTCCATTACTTTTTTTCTCATTGCTGGGACAAATGCCCAACACTCAAAATGAAGAAAGGAAAAGTTTTTTTAGCTCACAGTTACTGGAGGTTTCAGTCCATACTCAGCTGGCTCCAAGGCAGAGTGGCACATGGCAGAGGGCAGCAGTTCATGGTGGCGGCAAAGGGCAGAGAACAACATGGAGGAGTAGTGGCCATGGTGGCTCCAGAGAGGAAGGCTGTCTCCTTTAAGTTGCATTCAGACTGTCTGCCCCGGGCTGGGTGTAGCACTCACACCCATAATCCCAGTAGTACTAAGACCCATAATCCCAGCCTTGATCAAGAATCAATCTCAAACTCTAGAAGTCCCTGCCCCATGACTTCATGAGGCTTTGGGGGAACAACTAGACACAAACCATAACAACATGAAATAAAAATTCTACAGTCTCACCCTTCCAACATAATTGCTGCTTACATCCTATTGGACCTTTCCCCTGTGCATAAAAATACTAATTTTAAATGAGGTCATGTTATAAATATTGTTTTTGACTTTCTGTTTTTATTTAACAATATACATTTTTATCTTTGTCAGCATACAGTAAACTATCTCTCTTTATTTTTAATGGCTCTATTGTATAAAATTATATATCTGTCTTTTGTACTCGGTTGATAAAGAAACAAACCACAGAAAGATATTTTCTAAAATATTTTTGCCATTGCAAACAATGCTGTGATCAGTGTACAGTGATGCATGTACATATGTGGTATAAATTCCCACAATTTGATTTTCCAGATTATCCCCTGAAAGACTCTACCATTCTACATTGGTACCAAGGGTACTTGAAAATGTCAACCCCTCACTCTTCAGCAAACTAATTATTATTCTTTCTTTTTTGGTGGTTTGGGGAAATAATTCATGTTAATTATTTTTAAAATTAAGTACCGTACATAAAAAGATAATCTCTTGAAATCACATCCTTCAAAAGTTTCCACTGAAATATTTACTGCAGTTCCCTAGCGTAGAAGATAGTGCTCCCATGAAAGATGCATCCTCTGGGAGCTTGGAAGTGTGGTGGACCGGAAGGATTTGGGCAAATTAAATTAATGAAATCATCCTGGATGGCAGTGGGCTCTGAATCTAATGGAACTTGGGAAAAGGTGAGAAAACACAGAGGAGAGGGTGGCGTAAAGAAAGGCACAGGCATGGTGATTCAGCTATGAATAAGTGACACCAAGTATGATCAGAAGCCATTAGAAGCCAAGGCAGACCTGTGGACCAGGTTCTTTGAGCTTCTACAGTGAACCAAGACCTTCGGTACCTTTAGTGGCACAACCAAGCAATTGTTAAACCAAGTACCCAAGAAATGTACTATTATTTCCTTAAACTCAAATTAGGTTCAGTGATTTATCCTGTTGAGGGTGGAGAAGGGCCTCAATTAGTTTTGTGCTTCCAAAGTTCATGGGTGGGAGATTTAATCCTGTGCTGATGTGGTTTGGAGTTGGGGCCTTCAGGAGGTAACTAGGATTAGATGAGGTCATAATCGTGAGACCTAAATGGCAGCAGTTCTAGGGAGAGGAAGAGGAAGACAGACCCAAGCTGCACACTAGCTCAGTCCCAGCGCCATGTACTGCCCTCAGCCATGCTATGATGCAGCAAGAGGGCCCCACGTGGTGGCGTGCTCTTGGGCTTTCCACCCTCCAGAATTGTAAGCCACATGAGCTTGTGTTCTTTATACATTACCTAGCCTCAGGCATTATCTTATAGCAAAAGAAAAAAAGATGCTCTACTTGGGGATCACCACAAAACCTCTCTCCTCCTTCAAGTCAAGTCATTCAGTGTCCCCAAGTGTTCTTAACACCAATGCAGGAGAAACATCCCTTCTACTTCTGTCCACAAGGCTACCATGCAGATGCGTATTTTCAAGTCCTTTGGATTCTGATGATTACACTACTCCCAGGTTATGCTTGGGAAGTTTTAGAATTCTAGGGCAGTGGCTCAGACTCTCCAGGGTGCTGTTACACAGGAGTTTAAGTCCCAGCTGGTCTTATAATCTCTTGATCTTAAGTTTTCTTTTGTAAATCGGGTCCTCATTCTCTCTTATTTCTATCTCTCCCACCCCTTTATGAGGCCATACATAATCACATCTATAAATCTAGTTATATACAAATGACAGGAACAGTCACAGAGATCTTCCCTGCCAAGCCTGACATAATCCAAAGATAAGAAAACCAAAAAAGCTTGAAGTTAGGATAGAACATACTTACAGGAAAATCACACAAATTAATTGCTCTAATTATTTCTCTTCAATTTGACTTATGGTTGGTAATCATTTTCTTTATTAATCTGACATACACAAATAATTTTTTTCTTTGCTCATTGTTGAGGTATCTATTGCCTTCTCTAAGTAATTGCAAATCTTTTTAATCTTTGTGTATCTAACAGGTATTTGATTAATTTCCATGTATTTTGTTTAATTATATTAGTCAATTTTCACACTATCAGTATTCATCATTAAATCCATTTTCTGAATGTCTTTTCATTTTCTTATCCACTTCTAGGAAATATTTGACTTTGTCTTGCTGATATATCAGTTCAGTTCTCTCTATAGCAAAAATATTAAGCCCTCCAAATGTATCACAAGTGTTTTTTCTTAGTCTTTTACTGGTCAAGGTTTCTATGGTTCTTACATTCTTATTTTTGTAATCAGATGTCAATATTTTGTTTTGACTGTTTGGATTCCTACTAAGGCCTTTTCCATATGAGGAGATATTCACCAAAATTTTATTTTAGTGCTGCCATACTTTATTCTTTGTATTGTTAGACATTTAAACTGGCTGGAGAGTTTGTGAGTATGCACATTTATGTTGTGTGAGGAAAGACCATATTTTTCCCATTCTGTCTATCAAGTGTTCTCAATTTATTAGTCAGTGTACTGCTTGTCTGCTGCTTTGAATCAATGCCTGTCTTAGTTACTTTTCTCATTGCTGAGGCAAAATACCCAATGCCCCAAGTTAAGGGAAGAAATGTTTATTTAGCTCACAGTTTGTAGAGGTTTTAGTTCATAACTGGCTGGCTCCAAGGTGGGGGGCACATGGCAGGGGACAGCAGCTCATGGCAGCAGAACACAGCAAAAGTGACCAAGGACAGGGAGAAGGGACAAGCGCCTTTTGGTCTCTTTTATCATATGCAGGTTACTTGCCCTACAGCACATGTGGCACTCATAACCCTAACCCCAGCATTGACTAGGAATCAACCACAAACTCTGGCTTCAGGCACCTCTGAGAAGCCCACCTCTTCATGACTGCTTTGAAGACTTTGGGGTTGGTATCTAGATGCAAACCCTATCACTTGCCTCTATTGCCCTATTGTATGTTCAGAGTAGTATGTAGATGTGTATAATTAATTCTGTGTATTTCCCTTATATTGAGCTATCTTATCAAACTGAAATAGTAATAAATTAGCAATAATTTCTATTAATTTCATATATAAGAATAACAGAATCATCAAAATAGGTTAAATACAGCCATTGTTATGGTTTGGAGCTGAAATGTCTCCCTAAAGAACAAAATACTGAGACTCTGTCTCTGTCTCTGTCTCTCTGTCTCTCTGTCTCTCTCTCTTTCTCTCTTTTTCTCTGTCTCTCTGTCTCTCTCCTCTCTCTCCTCTCTCTCTCCTCTCTCTTCCATTTCTTTCCTCTCTCTCCTCCCTCTCCCTTCTCTTTCCTCTCCCCTCTCCCCTCTCTCTCGTCTTTCTCCTCTCTCTCCTTTCTCTCCTCTCTCCTCTCTCTCTCCTAGCTACCATGAAATGCATTGATTTTTCTCACCACGTGCTCCCAAAGCAACAGATCTGAATAACCATGATCTGAAACCTTTGAAATGAACCAGAAAATAATCTTTCTTCTTTGGTGTTATCTCAGGTATTGCATCCCAGGGATGAAAAAGCCTTCTCATAAACTTCAATTCCATTTTATGTTTTTCTCTTCATGTGGGTTTTATATATTATTAAGTTCAGAAAAGGTATTTTCTTACTTTGGGAAATAGAACAGATATGTAAGTGTGGGCCTGTTTGTCACCATGCATAAACAGGAACTCTTCTCAATAATAAATGATAAAGACAAATTTTCAGTGGTTTTGCTAAGCCCTCCTCTCCCCCTTTTAAAATACTTTGGAGCGAGTACGCATTTAAAATGTTTATGAGAATTGTTGAGTTGCCCTCCTTAAACTTTAACCAATTTATATTTGCACAAAAGTACACAAGTGTTGTTCCCAATACCACACTGGAGAAAGATCTCAACGTGTCAGAATCCAACTGAGCATGATCATAGATTTTGAAAGTAAATCAGATCGTCCTGGCAGCAGGCCGGTCAATGTTTCTCCTAGTGCTGTCTTGTTTTCACTATGCACCAACTATGATCTCAAGCCACTCTTCTGTCACTTTCTGCACTCAGTCCTCTGCCTCCTGTGTACCCTCAGCTGTGGCTATATCCAGAGCCATTGCTCTTCTTTGTTTGATTTCCTGACTCGCCCCCACTTGTGGGAGAGGGTCTTGTTGGGTCAGATACTGAAAAAGAGGAGCAGAATATGCCAAGGATATTCTGCTGGATTGCCTGCTCCCTGTTTCTCCAGGGACCTGAGCTGGAACTAAATCAAAGCCAGCCCCCAGTTTGAAGTAGAGAACATGCTGTGGAGACACAACAAGAAGCCCAAGAAAAACCCTGGATCCAAGCCTTAAAACCCAGAAGAGGGGCCAGTGAGATAGCTCAGTGGTCTAAAGCGCCTGCTTAGGCCAGCTTAGGCAGGTGCAGGGGACTGTGATTCGCTACCTGGTACTACATGCTGTGACAGCCCTCAGGGCAGGCTGAATGGGGGAGGGGTGCACATGAAATCAGCTTATTGCTACCACTGTCAGTATGTCTGTGACTTGCATGCAGGATCCAGTCTAGAGCTGGTACTGAGGCCTTGCTCTATGCAGTCTCAGGACCCAGGCTCCTTGTCTTTCTGCCTGCCCAGGCCAAGAGCATCTTCTCCAAGAACCAAGATGGAAGTGGAGCCATTTGGCCACGTTACATTCAGTGGCTGGAAGAAGAGGCGGAAGCACGTGTGTGAGGAATGCCTCTGGTGGAAGTTGTATTTCTAGAACTTACCATTTGCCATCCCTAGTTCTTCAGGATGAAGAGATACAAGTGAAAGTATTTTTGAAAACCATAAATATAATTCATTTTTACCAATGTATCATATTTAAATGTACACAAAGCAAATGATAAAATATAACACATTGCAATAATTGGAGTATGCCCTGGAAGAAATTGCCTACAACTTTGCATAGTTAGCAAAAGTAATAATATTTACACACAACTCTTGTAATTTGCAAGTGGATACTTGTTCTTCCCAACTGTTGATCAAAGTTGAAGGAGCTTGGCTTATACATGTTTCTGGCATCTACACTTTTCAACTGTAGGTGCTTAGCATGGATCAAAACCCAGGAACACCTATCTTCTTTTTATGCTTTAAGATTAGAAAGAAAAACAACCATCCCATGCACACTACACTATTTGCCCATAAATAGCAAGAAGTGCTGTTTCATATTGTATTTTTTTTTCTCCTTTGAAGCAATTAGTTATCCTTAAGCAAGGTTCTTCTTGGAGAAATGAGTGCATTAGCTAGAGACGGTCCTTAACCAAAAAGAGAGGAAGTTAAAAGTTAAAGGAATAAAATGTCTACAATCCGTAGATGTCAGCCTCAGTGCTCTAATCAATTCTGTACAATTATTTCACTAACTGCAGATGAATATAAGCTGACTTTCTTGAAATATCATCTCCCAAACAGGAAAAAAGGCATTTGTCCTCACTTTAGGTTGCATAATAGTTTCTTTAGTTTATCCCTTACTGAGATGAACAGGTTTGAAAGAATGTAAGTTTGATGAAAAGGAAGGCTGGGAGAAGCAGTGCTGACCCTTCTGAAATCTAGGTCCTTGGAAAGAAGCAGGGCAGAGTGGTCAACTGAGCTGCTACCATGGTCTGGGTTATAAGTGCCTGCTGAAGGCCCATATGTTAAAGGTTGGGCCCCGTCCTATAGTTCTACTGCAAAGGTTTGCAAATTTTAGAGGTGGACGTAGCAGAGGAAGCCAGATCCCTAGGGGAAGACTGCCAAGGGAACACTTGGATCCCAGCTCCTCCTTCTCCATCTTTTGCCCATCTCTCCCCATGAGGTGAGCAGCTGGTTTCACCAAACAGTGGATCCAACCGTTCAAAGACTGTAACTTCCAAAATCTGACCCCAAGAAACCTGTTCTCTTTTTAAGTTGATTTATCTCGGATACTGTTACAATAGCAAAAAGTTTACTGAGTCAGTTGAGGACGTGAAGACATCAGGCTCCCCACGGAATGGAGTTGTAGAATGAGGGTGAGGTTTGGCGGGGTTGGGGGGGGGGGAGCCTAAGGAAGAGGTCAGGAGCAAGAGGCCAATGAGATCCAGAAAGGGAGAGGAAAGGATGGGCTGCAAGCCTCCCTTTCATTTGCATCCTGTCACTATCCTGTTTGCTTTCTTGCTAGTTGGCTGATGACCTGCTTTACTTGTGCTTTTTTCGCTGCCAGCTGCCAGGGATGGGAACAGCCCTGTAGGCCTGGGAACACTGGGTGGCAGAGAAGGGCTGAGGTGACCAGGAGGACAATGAGGAAGGGTCCAAACAAAATGTCTCACGTTAAGTAAGACTCTATGGTAGTAGAGAGATGAATCACCAGACGTCTTTGGTGAAATCATGGCTCACGTCTTCAGCTAACGGAGAGGAATCTTTCTGACATTTGATTTTTCCACTTGGCTAAACTTAAAATCAAAACACTGGGTGTATGTGTGTGTGAGGGTTTGTACACATATATTCTTGTATTCAGTAATACAATTTAATTGTGTAATTACTCTTAACTTGATGGCAATTTAATTTGTCACAGACACTTTTGTGCATGTGACTGTAGTTGTGTTAGTTCTTGGATTTTGGAGGCATTTTCCATAATTTTCATGGAAGGGGAGGGATTGGAAAAACCAGTACTCAGTTCTCTTCAATATTTTTCTATTGTCATTGGTACAGATTTGTAGTACACGGTGATTGCATTTGTTGTGGGGAGTTTATACACGTACCTAACACATTTGAACTCTTTTTTTCACCCCTTCTGCTCCCTCCCAGCCCAGTTCCTTCATCTCTGGGTCCCCTCCTGTTTTACAAGAGATCTATTCCTTATTTCCTATTATTTATCTTTCATTTTGCTTTTTTTTTTTTTTTTTTTT
>NDGN011540875.1:0-12019 GCA_002564285.1 Tympanoctomys barrerae | reverse complement strand
AACCAGGGATTGAACTCAGGCGCTTGTGCTTGCCAGGCAAGCACTTATTCTACTGAGCCATCTTCCCAGCCCCGAGGACCTGACTTCTTAATTTGTCATGGGATTATCTCTGGCCATTTATCCAGACAATTCTCTTCAACCATTTTTTAGTAGTTCGTCCTTTCTCCCACTGACTTGAACTCTTTGTCTATCATCATCTTAGAATTTTATACCCTAAATGGTCAGAGATATCCCCAGGAAAACTTCTTGATGCGATTTTTTATTTAACCAGTGGAGAACACTCTCCCCTATAACATATCTCCTAGTGTTGACCCCAAGAAATAGGTAGACATACTTGAGAAAAGTGAAGACCGCATGCTTTTATGAAACAATAGCAAGGTGACTTGTGCATTCCGAGGCTGTGCGCTGACACAGACAACACCTGTATCTCAAGACTGAGCAAATCTGTTCATCTGGAATGTTCTCTGGGATGCACTGGGAGATGTCCCAGGCCTGTGTCCACATCCGAGAGACACAGGTGCCAATAACAACACATGACGGGTCTGAGCTTGGGTGTCAGGAGAAAGGAGGTGCCGTGTAGGGAAGGAAGCGGAGGACAGGCACCCGTGGGTGGCCGGATGAGGTGCTCGCCTGCTGCCGTGTGTTCCTGTGAGCGCAAGAGGACCCAGTCACTGCTCAGCAGACTGTGAATTCCTTGAGAGCAAATGGCTTGAGTCCACTTTGCCTCAGTCCAGATGCCTAACAAGTATCTTCTAAATGCTTATCAAATTGCACATTAATGAAACTTTCCAGTGGAAACATTGAGAAATGAGGAGGAGGTTATAAGGGAGGAAGCTCTTCTTCTGACCTTATTCCAAACATTCCCTGTTATCTGACTCAGCTTCAGATGAAAGAAAATCTTTCTAAGCATGGCATTAAAAAAGAGAAAGGGGGGCTGAGGGGATAGCTTAGTGGTTTAAGCATCTGCCTGGCAAGCACAAGGACCCAGGTTTGATCCCTGGTACCTCATGCCATGCTGGCTCGGCACCATGCCAGCCACTAAAACTGGGCATGGTGGCACATACCTGTAATCACAGCACTGGGGAGGCTGAGACAGGAGGATCACTGGAGTTTGAGTTGTGTGGAAAGACCCTGTACCAAATAATCAATCAATTATTTTTTTTAAAAGGGAAAAGGAAGAGAAGTCTGTAAGCTGGCAGTCTAGGACCGATGTCATCCTCATATGTCATCCAGCACCTCTGTTTTCTTCCTTCTGGTTGCTTTAGGCTTCCTTCCATGATGTTACAGAGAAAGGAGGTGGTGAGGTCTCAGTCCAAATGCACATCAGCCTGGAAATCCTAATAACCTTTGGGAGGCTCCTCTTAGTAAGTTTTACCATTTTAGTTGCTAAAATGTGTGTGTGCATGTGTGTGTGTGTGTGTGTGTTCGTGCATGTGCGTGCATGCATGTCCGGACAGTAGGAATAGGTTTTAGAGGACTGTATCTATAGTGCACAAGATCTTGTCAGAAATCCACCTTCACGCTTGGCAGCAAGGCAGCTCTCTTGGTGCGGCTGCCTTGAGCCTTGCTGCAGCTCTGCAGCTTGGGGCCCAGTGTGGGTAACAGGATGGAAGCCCTGCGGGGCGGCACTGGAGCTGCAAAGTGAGGGCTAAGGAAGTCAGGCTTGCCGGACTCTGGGTTTAGCCCACTTGCCCAGCAGTGGGGTCGGTGCTGGGAATGGGCAGGTCAGCGGTGCAGGTGGGGGCTGTGGGGCTGTGTCCACCTGGGAAGGGCGGCGGTTGTGCTGATGCAGAATTCTTTGGGGGCTCTTCTCCTTGTGCCATTAGTAGTTGTTTTTCAAGGCCTGATAATGGGAGTTTCATTTCTTCTTATCCAGGACATTTAGTGTATGAAATAGCTTTGCTAGCTTGAAATTTCTAGTATTCCCTTGAATAACCTTCCTTAGCGTCTTGACTTTCTTAGGGCTTTTGCTACAACAGACCCCCTGGACATCACATGCAGGAAGTGTGGCTGGGTGGGGGCCTGGGAGAAGGGACGGAGGGCGGTGTCCTCTGTTGGGCTCCTCTGGCTTTGGCCTGGTGGCTGGGGTACTTCAGAAAGGTGTGATGGGTCAGGCATTTGAGAGGACCTGCATCAGAGGAGCCCGAGTCAGAGTAAACCCCCAGGCCAAACCAAGTAGAGGTTGTGCAAACTGGATTGGGTGCCCTTCCAAGGATGATGGCTGTGAGACACTGCAAACCACAGCGGAAGGGCTGATCTTCCGACAGCCAATGCGGAATTCCCCTTTGTGCAACTGTGGCACCAAATCGAGCAATTTGGATTTTCCTCCGGGGATGAACACTGTGCTCTATAACTTCTTGTATGAGGAATTTAGCTTCTCAGGGCCCAGGGTACTAGGTGTTATTGCTGGCCGCGCAGCAGATACAGCTGTCTCTGCTGTGTCCATGGCCACCGGGAATCACTGGGCACCAGTGGTGTCCATGAACCTTTTCAACTTCAGCAGAAGTGTTTCTCCAGTGGGATTCAGTTTGCTCAAATCTCAGAGTAGCTGGCACTTGAAATCTGACATACTCCAGTCAGCAGGGCTGGCTTCATGGACCAGGGACCTTAACATTGACACAGGGTCCTGTGATCAGAAAGGCCCTGCCCTTGCTCCACTCTACCTGTCTTAAACTTCTTTTTTTAAAAAATTAATTTATTTGGTATAGGGTCTCACTATGCATCTCAGACACATAGTGGTCCTCTTGTCTCCACCGTGGCACAGTGTGACTGGATTTTTTAAAATCATTGTTGACCAAACTGCCCCCACTGTTTTCACTTGGCACTGGGCCCCTGATTTACCTTGGTGACTTTTTTTTTTTTTTTGGAAGGGCCTACAGGGTATAAGGGGTCTCACTACTAGATTTGACTCCTAGTGATTTGACTGTTTACAGCCTCCCAAGAGCTGGGATTATATGTGCATGTCACCACACCCAGTCTCAATTGCCATCTCAGCACACCCTGGGGGTGGGGCTGGCATGTCAGGCCTGGGGATCAAATCCCTGGGCCCTGCACCTGCTTACAGGTGCTTTAATCTGCTGAGCTATTCGGCCAACCCTACCTTGGTGACTTTGAATGAGACTAAAGTCATCATTATCTCTTCGTGGTCTCCCTTTCATCCAGTGCTCCTCAGTTCAGGAAATGGGATCATCATCTAATTCTAGCAATAATTTGTTGGTTCTCTCTGCTAATCTATGTCAACTCTATTGCCAGATCCCCTGGATTTTTCCTCACAAAGTTTCTTCAGTGTTCTCATTGTTCTCAGTTTCTGTCTTCACCATCAATGACTGCTTCAAAAAAAAAAAAAAATTAGTTGGTCTGATACTCCTTGTCTGCAGCCTCCACACTGCAGTTAGGGTGTTCATTTCTGAACCCCAATTTGCTACTCCTGTCCTTTTGCTTACGCCTTTACCAGCTTCCCAGTTTCCTTCTTAACACTGTCAGTGCGCCTTTCACCATCTGACCCTGTCAATTGCTTCTGCTTCAACTCCCAGCCCTCTCCACTTCCCTTTGTAATCTGGTCTCATGAGTTCTGTTTCTTTTCTCTTTTCTTCAAATGATTCATGCTTTCTTTCTATTACCACAGGGCCTTTGTACGTGTCCTTCTTCCTTTTTCCTCCCTCTGTCTCTTTGCTCTTCACCTTCAGCTCAGATGCAACTTCTCAGGTGAATTTTTACTGATTCCTCAGCCCACATCAGGCCTTCTATGCTTATCATTTCAGATAACCTTGTTTGTTTCTCCTTTGCCTCCATCTCTCTCCCTCCCTTCCTTCTTTTCTTTTGTCTCTCTCTCTCCTTCCTTCCTTCTCTCCCTTCCTTCTTCCTTTCTCTCTTTCTTGTGGTACTGGGGATTAAGCCCAGGCCTTTGCTCTGATCTATACCCCCATCCCTTCTTATTTTCAGACAGGGTCTTGATAAGTCACTATGTTGTCCAGGCTGCGTATGAATTTGTGATCTTCCTGCATTGGCCTTCCAGAATGCTTAGATTACAGATGTGTGCTACTATATCTGGCTCTTGTTTCTTTCCTTATGGCACTTATGTCAGCTTGCCATCATACATGTGGCCATTTGATCATGTGAATATTTTGTGTCTCTCTAATTACTACAACCAGCACAAGGGCAGGCCCACATCTGGTCTCCTCAGCATTGTTTGCTTATTACATAGTGCAGTTCTGGGCATTTCCACGCTTCTCACTAAATGTTTGTTGGCTGACTGAGTGAGCTGGGCATATGCTTCCTAAACAGACTGCAGGCCTATGCATAGCAGAGGATGAATTTTTTTTGGGGGGGTGGGGCACCTAACTTTATAAACTGTATGCTTACTTTTCATGATAGCTTTTCTATTTTAAAAAAAGTTGACCTTGTTTTTAATTAATGCTCTCCCATGCCAATGTGGAATCACTATGATTGGTGGAATTTAAAAAATCTTATGTATAGGATGCCAGAGGAGGGACTTCAGACATGATCTAGTCTGTATTCCTGTTCTACAGAGGGGTAAACAAAGGTCCAGGAAGATGGTGGCTTCCCTGGGTTCTCACAGCAATGGTAGAATCTGAACCAAATCCTCTTTCTCAAATCTGGACTTAAATCCTTAACTTCAAAAATATCAAGTTGGTCTGAATGTTTGAGGCTGCATAAAAAGCTGGGGTTGGGTGAGGAGTTGTCAGGGATGTGTGAGTATGTGGGCTTGCAGGGGAGAGGAGAAGGCAAGAGTCTAAAAATGTTTTCTTCCCTCAAGTGGTTTTGACTCGATTGTGATTCAGGGCATGTAGCCTTGTTGTAGGAACTGGGTTGGGGGTGAGCGCTGCTTCAATATTTTTGTTGAAGGGAAATAGTCAAGCTTTAGAATATTTCCAAACAGAAATATGCTCTCACTGTAATTTGATCTTGATACCTTCCTGCGGTTGTGTTAAGAGCACAGCTTAGCATACCTGCTCCCCATAAGTAGGTTCCCTGAAGGGTCCCTGTGGCTCTAACTCCCTCCAGAACCTTTTAAAATAGAGAGCTGAGTACTTCTCTCCATCTGGCCCATCGTGATCTTTCGCTCTCAAACGTGCCAAGGACTCTAAATCTTCAACACCATTCTACTTGTCTTTGACCTTGACCACACTCTGTGTGTGTGTGTGTGTGTGTGTGTGTGTGTGTGTGTGTGTGGTGTGCTTGAGTAAACAGCTGTGCTCTGTATACTCCTCCTATCCAGGTCCAGGTCTCTGCTCCTACTGTCACTGTGTCATTTACATGTGCCCGTCCTAGGTCCCAATATAAGGGAGCAAGCGAAGAGGGTGGGCAGGCACTGCAGTGCCCATTGTTGCGGTAGGTCCCTAAGGCAGCTGTGCACCATTTATCAGCATGCAGCTTCCTCTCACACTCTTAGCAATGATTCAATATCTCTCAAAGAGCTTTTACTTAGGTAGGTTGCACCCATCAGTATTTGTCATATTAGAAATGAAAACTGAGACATTGAAGAGTACCTCCTTATGACATGATTTTAAAGTCATAAGTAATAATAAACCCATTGCTTAGTAACACATAAAATATATTTTCAAATGAGAGATAACCATTTTCCAAACCAAAGCACATTTATTGAGAAGAGTGGCAGTATTTTACCTCTCTTTTCAGATCTCTTATCTGGTTTGATAGAAGCTGGATTCTCATCTCCTCTTACATCTAGTCTGCTGCTGAATGTTGCTTTGCTTAGAGCATTTGAAGAAAAGCCAGCCTTGCAGAGACATAGGATTTACAATGGCTGCCCTTTGAGAAATCCCTTAAAGGTTTCAAAAAAATCTCCTGGTAAAGATGAGTGACAACGAATGATTCAAATGAGGTCTTGGAGAAAGGGGAGGGGGCCCATCCCCAGCGCATGGCCTTGGTAGGTGAGGGAGGAGACTATGGCTCCCTTCACAGTTCCTGACGGCCTCTGTGGTCCTCTAATTCAGCAGCTCTCGTGAGCACTGGTGTGTCATGGAAGCCTAAGTGACTCCTTACAGGCTTTGTGGTTTCAAGTCAGAACCCACAAGGGTTTGGGGGTGACTCTCAGTACTCTACCTATTCCTGTAAACCGCTTCCCCAGAGCTAGGTTCTCAGGATGGGCATAGCTGGGGTGGGGTACAGAATGACTGCTTAACTCTCCTGCATTCTGATCTGAGGCTTTCCTCTCTTCTGTTTTTTATCCAACCTTCCCCCCCGCTCCTCTGATTCTGAGGGCCAGCTTTCCAGTGTGGTTTCAAATAACATACCACAAAAATTTTCAATAAATTCAAGGTAACCCACTAAGGTTCCAATATTTTTCTTGATGATCATTCCTGTGGCTTTTAAGAAATGCTACTCTTGTGAATGAACTATTAAAGGGAATCAATCCATGATTCAGCCTCTAAGCAATACCAGATTGCTTGTGGTAGGTATCAGGTGCCTCAGCCAAAGGTTGGGAAGCAGTCAGTTGATTGGTCTTATGGAAGAGTGGTGAAGAGCTGGTGGTAGACCTCACTCATTAGATCTGCCTTCCTACTTACTCCCCTCAACCTGGCACTGGATCCAGAGTTTTGTTACTGGGGGCCATAAGATGCTCCCCATCTTTGGAGTTGTCACTGAGCACTCTAGGGTGGTGAAGTGGATAGGTCCTGGAATCACGATGAATTTGCGCCTCAGCTCTGCTCCTTACCATCTGTATGAATCAAGCAAGTTGCCAAGCCTTCCTGTGCTGTAGTATCTATGCAATCAGAGAGGATCACAGATCTGTTGTGTTATGCAAGGACTGACTGAAACAGTGAATGTGCACCAGTGTTTAGCTGAGCTCCCGGCACACAGCAAGCAGTTGGTACCTCTGAGATGTAGTGGGGATGATTTTTGGTTGGTCAGAATACTCAGCCGCTAGAGCTGGATGTATTCGTCTATGAACCTGAAGACTTGGAATGGAGAAGGTCTCCCACTCCAACATTCTGAGGACACTACAGGGGGCAGAAAAGTCAGCGCCATAGCAGAGAGAGAGCTCTGGCTCAGGCATTTGGAGCTTGGCTTCCAGTCTTGATTCTTGATTCTATAAGGAGACTCTAGAAAAGTACTTGCTTATTCCTAGCCTTATTTTCTAAGTTGTGTTCTTGTCAGAGTAGACTTTCTAATACACTTTTCAAATCGAGGATTGTGTGATCTCCTCCCCTACCCAATACCGCCCTTGACAGGAGCTAGTTGACACATTTGGTTCTGATGCAAAATTTCCTTTCTCGCTGAAACCCTGAGGTCAGCATGACACAAGGTCCACTTGGGACTCTTCCAGTTCATAGCTCCTGCACAGCACTGGAAGAGAAACAAAACCTTTCCCTTGGGCAGCTTTTGCGTGTGTTCACCTGTGTTTCCTTCTCGCCATCCTGGCCCCCAGTGCTTTGAAGTTGCAGTTTCGTTGTGAGTCAAGCATGCTGAGAGCAGTGGAAATGAGAGGGGCCTCCATGCTGTAGGAGGACATGATGCTGCCTTTTCCTCAAGAGCATGGCTAGGGCTGTGGGAGGGAACAGTGACCGCCTTCCGGAAGTAGATTTCCCACACTGACTGATCGTGTCAGCGAGGAAAGAATATTACTGGAAAACCCTAGAGAGCACTGTGTGTCTCATTCAGGAGGGCCTTCTTCACTTCTTCACATTCTTGAGAAATGATCTAAAATGTGCCCTACAATGTTGGTGCCATTTTGATGCCTGCTGTAGTGCAGGCTGGTGCCAAGAGGAAGCTTCTAGGTGTGGTGAGCTCCTGACATTGGGCTGAAATGATGGTTTTCTTTGGGAGCTAGATTCCTCTGACAGAACACAAGGAGGCCTGTAGGGTGCTACTTCAATCCTGGGGGGCTCTCTGAGACTATCGGCTGTGAGGAATTAAATCCCCTCAGCCCCTCTATTGTGTCCCCTTTGGAACAGGAGAGCAGGCAAGGAGGAATGCTCAGAGCTGGAAACAGAACATGGATCTGTGAAAACACTCCCTTCTCATAGACTCTGCAACAGCAGATTCACAGCTCCATGCTGAAAGTCCAAGGAGTTGAGCCGATGGCTTGCAGAATGGAACCACAGGGGTAGAGCAAAAGAGTACACTCTAGACCATCTCTAACTTAGAAGTGCCTGTTTACCTGAGGTTCAACTATTGGATCTTCTTAACCTTCTTAAAAATTGTTTATGAAATAATCAGTAATTTCCAGAAAGCCAGAGGGATAAATACAGAAATAGGAAGAATTAGGGAAAGAGAAGCAGGGACCCCTTCAGTACGCCTAGCCTGGAGACTGAATTCCATGCTGAGTTGGGGATGAGCTGGGATGGGTAGGGAGAATAGCTTACCTGAGACCAGTTGGTTAAGTACAGAAAACATAGAGGGTTTCAATGAAAGGCCTAGAACACTCAGAGAGGAAGAGAAGAGGCACCTCCCAGGGAAGGGTGGGTCACAGGGAAAGGGAGTACAGTATAATAGGAGGTGACCCAAGGCAATTTTGTCTATTCAGGTATTGCTTAAGTCTGGTCATATGTTTCGTAGGAAAGAGAAAGTCTCCTTTGTAAATCTCATAGGACTCAACTCTTAAAAGCCTAAGTGGAGGCTGGTACTATTTATAGTATAACCCAATTGAATTGTAAACTGGAAATAAATCAACATTTATAAGAGGAGTTTTCAGGAAGACATACATCCAGGTCCTGAGAGACTGACTCACAAACATCTGTACAAGCACTGATAGACACCTGTTTGAAGTGCATAAATCTGGCCAAAAGATTGTGAGATATACATTGTGCATTAGGGAGTGGTGGTGCCCGGGGATTGGGCTGGGGAAGTGGAGGGGGAGGGATAGTAGGGCACCCTTAGAGGGGTGCCTGGACAAGATGGGCTCCCTTAGCTCTGCCACTGGGAGAACTAACTACTGTTAAGCTGGTAGTCACAACTGTCAGCACCGATGTCAGCCTTGTTAACCCTGTACATGTGTTTTCCCCTCTACCTCCCAGGCTACTGGGGGACAGAGTATATTAGCATTAAGGTCATTTTAGTTTTATGCAGTTCAGTAACTCAGGGGCACTTTTTAATGTATGAAGCTCATGACCAGGCCCACACTTAGGAACTTGCCATTAGCTCTGCCACTGAAAACAAAACATACCTCCTCCAAGGAAACCCTATCTTCTCTGTAAGGTGGAAAAATTAATCATACCCATCTTCTGGGGTATGGCAAGAAAACAGGATAAATGCACTTCATAATGCTGGGCACATACTGAGAACTCTATGCCTAATTGCCTGAGGGCCCATTGCTTATACCATAACTACTCTACAGCTGCTACAGTCTCTACTACCAGAACAGCTATGACTGTTGTTCCCACCACAATTTCGCTTTCCCTTCTGGGCCTCTCAAGATGATGTTAAGCATCCAAAGATTGATAATGTGGTAAGGAGAGACCACCCCGTTGGCCAGCTCTTTTCTGAGTGGGTGGAGGCTGGGGAGACTAACCAGGCAGGGCCCTTGGTGGAGGCCAACGGTGCAGTGGTGGGGACATAGGAGCTTCTGGTCAGGATGACCACAGCTGGGGCTTTGTTTCATTTCAGGGAAAGTCAGCATGCTTAGAGTAAATGGTAAGGGTGGAGAGGCTGGGTGCAGCAGGTAACACCAAGCCAGAGATTGCTCCCGTATGGGCTACAATGGCGGGAAAACTCAGGTCGAAGTGGCTGGGGCTACGGTAACTGAGCGCTAAGTCTGTGAAAAATATGTGAGGGATGCTGGGCTCCTCACATTGACCCCACTCCTGCAGCACCGTGGACTTCTCACCCTTGCTGAGGTAAAGGCCATGTGGAGATACACTGCAGCTGCTAGGTATAGCTGTCAACACCGATGTCAGCCTTGTTAACCCCATACACATGTTTTCCCCTCTACCTCCCAGGCTACTGAGGGACAGAGTGTCTTACCATTAAAGTCATTTGAGGTTTCTACAGTTCAGTAACCCAGGGGCATCTTTTTAATGTATGAAGTTCATGACCAGGCCCATACTCAGGAACCTTTAATAGGGACTCAGGAGCAGACCCCAGCAGTCTATGCTGGTGGTCACACTCCACGTGCCTCACAGCCTTCTTTTCCAGGGTTCTCTGCACAAGGTCTCCAGCCCAAGCCAACAGGTTACACTGCCAGCTGAAGAGGCTCTGCCTTTGCTGGTGCTTTGCCATGATGTTTCCCTTTCCCTTCCATCCACAGAATCCTTCCATTCAGCACTGCCTCTGGCCTCTAGCCTCTGTCATGCACCTTTCCCCAGTAGCTGGAATCCACTGAGATTTTATCTTAAAAAAAAAATCCTGCAGCCTTTAGGAGTACTTTCTACCTTGGGACCTAGAGCCATTCCTTGAATCCTTTTCCTGTCTTGAAGAGGACAGAAGTGGTGGGTCAACATGTCACTATGCTGCTTGGCCACAGAACACATGAAAGAGTTGACCCTGAGTGACCTTGCCTAGACTCAGGGAAGGAACCCTGTGGCCATTCCCAGACCCTGGCCAGGAGTAGGATGCAAGGATTTCCCCTTCCTAGGCGTGCCACAGACTGCCAGGCCCCAAGGCCACTTCTTGAGCCTCTTTCTTCTCTGCACTGCACTGTGTGATGCAGCCTGGTCAGGCTTTGTTGTCCTTGCTGCCCACATGTTCACAGCCATGGGGAACAGTCAGCTTCCCTCTAAAGTCTCCTGCTGCCTGGGATTCTTGGGCCCTGTGGATCTTCCTTCCTTGCGACATGGTTGTGTAAGCACACTGGTTTGCAGACCCCTTATTCATCTTAAAACTGAATATAGGGAGCTTACGCAGCTGAATCTGTTGAGTGTGAGTGTGTGCTCACATATATGTGCTCATGTGACTCTTGGGAGCTCTCCCATGACTGAGGCCAGCTCTCTGAGGCCATGCATCATCTGCCATGGAGCTGACACATCTTGACCCAAGTCAGAGCCCTGCTGATGCCATTATCCATCTTAGTTGATTTGCTTTTATCACTCTTTGATTTCTTACCATGTGCCAGCCACTTTATTTCTATTATTTCATTTTAAGTTTTGCAGGCTTCCAAGACTTCCTGCAATTATTATGGAAGAGTAAATCAGGGCTTGAGTTAGGTCATGCAGTTAGTAAGTGGTTGAGGGAGAAATGTGAACCCTGATTTAATTCTAAAATTTAGACCTTATATGTAAACTATGCCATGAAGATTCTTGTTAGAATGAGACTTAAAATATATTTATTAGCATATTTCTGCAGTATACAGTGACTCCACCCCTTAGAGGAGCTGGTACATACCAAGAACACTTCTTAATTCTTTTTTCATCCCCTTTCCCTCCCCTCCTTCCACTGTTTCCCCCTCCCTTGCATGGTTTCTCTTATATGAAGAATCCAAAATACAAACAAAGAGTGAAATACAGGCTAATAGGAAGCAAAGAGATAGAGCAAGACTTTTCTCTGAGTAGCTATACCTGCTCAGTGAACTTCTCTTTCTGGAAAATACTAAACCATTCTTTACTCTAATCCTCCTCTGCTTCCTGGTCTACTCATCCTCCCCACACATGGCTTTGGAAGACATTATCCGTGAACTCATATCCTCTGAAGCTATCCTCCAGGAAGCTGTTCCCCAGATTCCAGGAAGAGTAGGAGATGGGACATGGGCCAGTTTAAACTCAAAGATCCAACCCTCACATGAGAAACCACCTAAAAACCCGAAACTCTAGGAAGGGAACTAGGAGTCATTTGGACAAGGCCTCAAGGAATGGCTGGCCAATCTGGCACCATCCTTGTCTGTTCTTTTCCTGAAGATTTGAAGTGAAGGATCCGTGGCATCTAAAGATCCTGGTGTTCAGAAAGTTTTCTTTTCTTTTTTTAAATTTTCTTGAGAAAGAAATAGCAATGAGACAGTTTCAAAACCAATTAATAGGACAATTTCAATAATTAATACATTGCTTATTGTTGTCTTTGTAGTGGTCATTCATAGTACAAGATGCAGACATGATATCCTGTCCAAACA
>NDGN011540868.1:1338-36470 GCA_002564285.1 Tympanoctomys barrerae | reverse complement strand
GTTTACAATCATAAAAATAATTTAAAAATACTTATAGGTAAATACTTAGTAGAGGAATTAAAATAAAATCTTAAAGACATTCCCTTAACCAAAAGAAGACAGGAAAGGAGAATTAAAGAACAAACAATAAATGGGATAAAACTGAAAGCCAATTGGAACACAGTAGGAGCAAAACCAGCTATACCAATAGTCATGTTAAATGTAAATTATCACTCTACTGATAAAGAAAATATTGTCAAAATAATTAAAAACAAGACTCACTCAAGACTGTTTGCAAGATGTGCACACTAAATATTAAGAGGAAAACTAAGTGTGAATAAAACAAAGGGAAAAGGCACACCATGAAAACCACAAGCATATGAAATTTGAAGTGGCTTTTTAAGATCTGACAAAAAAGCTCAAGGAAGGAGAATTACCACAGATGAAAAGGGAACTTTTATAATGATTAAGGGGAAAGTTTACTATTAAAGGTGTAGTTTCCAATAGCTTAAAATGTATATAGTGAAAATAACAATTATAAGGAGAAATAGATAATTCCACAATGATAAAAGATTTTTTAAAAAGATTTTTATATTCTCTCTCAGTAACACAATGATTAAATTAATATAAAAACAGACATACAACTAGGGCTAGCCAACTTTTCCTGTAACGGGTCAGACAGTATTTTAAGATATTCAGGTCACATATAGTCACTGTTACATAATTTGTTTCACAATACTTACAATATGTGAAACAAATTCTAAGCTCATAGGATGTGCATAGACACACTACAAGTCAGATAGGACCCACAGACTATAGCGTGCTGACCCTCAATATAGATTTGAATAACACTTTCAAATCACCTTTTGAGTTGGGATTTACAAAGTAACTGCAGATATGCATTCTTATCAAGGGAATGGCCACCATCATAGACCACATGCTGGACTATAAAATGATCCTCAATATAAATACACTGCAAAAGGTTGTACAGAGTATTTCTTGGACCATAATAGCTTTAAAATTATGAATCAGTAATTATAAGATAGAAAAGTCCCCCTAATATTTCAAAATTAAACAACATCCATCTAAAGACCTATAGGTTGAAGTAGACGCTATGGAAAGTAGAAAATACTTAGAATTAAAAGACAAAATGTATCATATCTATATTTGTAGAAAATAGTTAAATTGCTGCTAGGGAAAATTAAATACTGATACGGAAAATAGAAAAAACAAAATTACAAAAATCATATAAAATGAGAGTAAGTATTGGTTAAAGGACATACAAGAGTTCTTTATGCTATTTGTATCACTTTTCTGCAAGTTAAATCTTTTTAAGAAATTAAAAGCCCCTGAAATGTCTTAATTTTGTACTTAATCAAGTTATAATTTACCTGTGATGGTCAAAAGTAAAAATAGATGTACAAAAATAAATAAGGAAGTGGACAACTTCTCCTTCCATTCCAAATCACTTTAAAGATCCCTCAAATAGCAAATATGTATGAAAAACTAAAAAATTACTAATCTCATGTAGGCAAACAAGAATTTTATGTAACTACAATTGATAATTTTAAGACAACAGTGGGGAAAACCAAGCTTAAACAGTGACTCTATAAATACAAATTGTCTAAATCTGAAAAGCAGAAATTAATGCATTAAATAATTTTAGAATCCTATGTTAACTGTTATGCTTTGTGTCTAGGTGTCCCCTAAAGCCTCATACAGTCATGGGGAAGCTTCTGGAGTTTGTGATTCTTGATCCAGTGCTAGGATTATGGGTGTGAGTGCTACACTCAACCTGTGGCAGATAATCAGCAAGCAAATGTAAGGAGGGGAAAGAGGCTAGGTAGCTGCTGTAGCTGCTGCTCCTTCTTCTGCTCACTGCTATTTTCTGCTGCAATGAACCGCTGCCCTCTGCCATGTGCCACTCTGCCTTGGAGCCAGCCTAGCATGAACTGAAACATCCACTAGCTGTGAGCTAAATAAACTTTTCATCCTTAATTTTGGGTATCGGGTGTTTCGTGTCAGCAACAAGAAAATAGTTACTGAGACAGAATTGGTACCAGGAGTGGGGCTGTTGATATGACTATAAGCCTGACCATGTAGATTATAATCTTTTGGGAATGGCTTGTAGGAAGAAATAGGAAGGGTTCAGAGATATCGCCTACAAGAGAAGCACTAGAACACCTTTGGCTATTCTGTATGGATTCTGGTCAGAGCTCAGAAGACCAGAAGGCTGACAGAAATCCTGCCTTTAAAGACCAGGCTGGGGAGGTTTCTGCTGGGAAGGACTGCATTGGTTGTTAGACTCCAGACAATATGTGTTATGACTTGGTGGAAAGTTTGTTTGCATTTTGCTCCTGTCCAGATATTTTGTCTGAGACAGATTAATCATGGCAGACTAATCAGTCTTTGTAAGATTAATCAATCTTACAAAAAATATTTCAAGGTAGCTGAATGTTGAGGCAGTGGCATGGCTATTGTTGGGGGATTTTAGTTATATTTATGTTGAGAATCAAGAGCAAAGAACCCAACAGGATGATTTAAAATGTGAGTTTGGCCAGAAAGCTGTGGACTGCAAAGATAGAGCTGAGGGGATCTCCCTTGCTGAGAAGGAACAGAAGAATGGAAATAAGGGCTTCAGGACAACACAGGAGGCAGCAGGTCTCCACCTTTTACAGCCACAGAATTACAAGGGTGTGGTACTTTGCTTTGAGGAGAAAGCTGCAGAGCACCATGTTCCAGAATGGTAGCAGCACAGAGAATTTGTTCCTCATAACCAGGTTCAGAGTGTTCAGGAATCTAGGCACACAAACCCTATAGCCAAGAGAGAAGAAAACCTGGCTACTGCTCCTGCTGGCAGCAAACTGTGGCATCATCGACGTGGCAGTGATTTTAGATATATGCAAATGCAAGAGTTACGAGGTTAAAAAGGTTCCACTTAGATTTCAGAAGAAGACCTGCGAGGCCAGGCAGTGTGCTCCTGGGAGGGCAGTGTATGAAGCTTTGAGTAAGAAGCCAACAGTGCAGTGGAAAGCCCAGAAGTTTGGAAAAGCCAGGAATGTGGATTGTCTGAGGCAAGCTGCAAGGAGGAAGCAAAGCCACACAGCTACACAAGCTACAACCAGCAGAAGTGCCAAAGAGGTGGAGCCACATAGAGCTCACAACTTGCCACAAATTGCTTCAGATGTTCCACATGTAGCTATAGGACTTAATGTTTACTCTTCTGGATTTTGGACTTGCTTTGGTCCCAATGTTTCGTATCCTGATGCTGTATCTTTTGGAATGATATTTATCTTGTGCCATTGAATGTTGGATGTGTTTAACTTTTCATTTATACAGAGCCTCAAAGCTAAGATCTTGGAGGAGACTTGGGACTTGAACTCTTCAGCAGTGCTGAAACCGTTAGGACTTTGGCAACTCTTAGAGATGGACTAAAATGCCTTTTGCACAAGGGATGTGCACGAGTCTTTGGGGGTCAGGAGCAGAATGTTAAGGTTTGTTTCTAGTTGTCCCCCCCAAGCCCCATGCAGTCCCTTGGACAGCTTCTAGAGTTTGTGATTAATTCATGGTCCAATGCAGGGACTATGGGTGTGAGTGCTATCCCTGACAGTGGGGTGGGTAATCTGCATTACAATGTAAGGAGGGGTGAGAGACTAGCTGGCAGGTGCAGCTTCTGCCCTCCCTTTTGCCTTTGCTCTTTGCTGTCTTCTGCTACTGTGAAAGGCTGCCCTCTGCCATGTGCCACTCTGCCTAGGAGGCAGCTGGGTATGGACTGTTACCCCCACTGACTATGAGCCAAATAAACCTTTCCTTCCTTAATGTTGGGTTTTGAGTATTTTGTCCCAGCAAGGAGAGAAAAGTAAATGAGATATTAACTAAAGAAGAGGTTTAAGAAGAGTAGGGTATCTCTTCTTCTTTGCTGGCCGATCTCAAGGAACACACTGGAAAGGTGTGTCCCTGTACACTAGTGGCTTTCCCTTTGCTTGCACATTGGAATCACCAGAAGAGCTTTAGAAGATACTCTAGATTCAGATTTAGTCAGTCAGAAATGAGGTCTGAGCATCAGATCCGTGTTTGGCACTGGATATACAGTTCAGACAGGAGGGAAATAAGTTTCCTTATAAAGCTTATTAGTGAAAAGTAGCTAAGGCGTTTGGCTCTAGTACAGAAATTTGTCTTGGAGCTCAAGGAACAGCAGAGAATACAAAAACATAACCCAGTAAATTGATACTTAAAATTTGTCTGTTAGTTAGTGATTTAATAAATGAACCATTAGAAGAAAACACCATGTAGGAAAATAGCCATTCTCTTATTACAAAATAAGTTCTGACTGAAGAATTAAATCAAACATGGACATAAAGAAAAAGGAAAATGATACAGGCAGGTATTATTATGATAGGCTTAAGTCTAGACAAAAATGCCACAAAGGTGAAATGATAAAGCAAACAGAATCTAAAATGCTAAATAAAAAGGTTAAACCTACTGCTACCAAAACACATTATCTAGTTAGCAAAACCACTAAAAGTGAGAATATCTACAGTGTCCACAGAAACACAAAGCTCCTAAAAATCAATATAAGATATCGTAATAGGCAAACAGTAAAAGGATTTAAGTATGTACCACTATTATAACATCCAATAAATCAAATGTTATTTAAAGAGCCTCATAAAAAAGCTGTTAAAAAATAATGACTAATAAGTAACCTAAGAGTGGTGGCTTCTGCCGTTCCTGAGCATTGTACTTACTAGTTGTTATGCACTCCTGACTGCTTTCGATTTTCTCCTGCTCTGACTTTGCAGCTGTCTTCCTGCTACCATGTATGGTGGTTGAAGAGAGGTTTTCCAGTTTCCAGTTGGCCCAAAAGCCTTTCTGAGGTTTTAGTCCTGTTAACATAAAATCCACATTTAGCTAGAGAAATCAGGATTTTGAAAGTATCTTTTAATTTTTAAAATACTTTGTTTGACATATTTTACCTTTCTAACAAAAAAGTGTGCTTTTGTTCCCTTTAGCCTAAGTAGGAGTAGGTAAATCATTTAATCACTCTAAAAATCTGTACTCTTGGCCTTGAAACAAGAATTATGTAAATTCTTTTGAGTTCTTCAGACTTCACTCAAATAAATGCTAAAGTGTTTAGTAAATAGGAAAGAACTGGAAAAATGAGCTAGCATTGTCATCATCAGTACTATGCACTGGTAGACTCCTAAATGAAGCCAGTATTTTCTCAATGATCCATGTTTATTGAGCTAGTATTGTTATCATCAGTATTGCTATGCACTGAAATATTCATAAATGAAGCCAGTTTTTCCTCAGTGATCAGTGTTTATTGAGGGTGATTTGACAGATTTCACTATTGAATTAGAATTTTCCAGCTATTTTTAGATACAGCTGTCACCTCTGTAGCATTAGCTGCCACTAGATCAAATTTTCAGAGGACTTCAGTTGAATTCACTTGAGTGTGTCTACAATAGCCTAGATTTAAAATACAGGGTACTTACAGGAAATCTGATGTGTGGCAAGGCCAACACACTAGCAGGTTGTCATTGGGGCGTGCTACTCCACAGGAGGTGTACAGGGAGCCCCTGTGCCAGCCAGGAGGCAGGGGAACAGGGCAAAGATATGGGCAGCAGACTTTCCTGTTTTCCTTGGGAACTTTTTGCGGGGGGACTGGGGATCAAACTCAGGACTTTGTGCTTGCCAGGCAGGCACTGATATGCTGAGCTATCTCCCCAGTCCCAGGAACATATTGTTTTAAATTCTGTAGTAAAAGAACTATAATTAAAGGGTAGAAAAACTTAAATATATCTATATATCTATATCTATAGCTATATATCAGTGTCCACAGCACAGGCCTTCATGGAGCGACCAGAGAGACAGATGGAGCCCAGGAAGTGTGGTGGCTCTGGGGTCCAGGGCGTAGGCTGGCTCACTGTGGCAGCTGTGATGCATGAGGTGTGGGCATCGCATGGCAGCCATAGCACTAAGCCCTATAACGCAGCTTTGCGCAGAGACAGCAGCTCCAACATCTGATGCACGTGTGACTTTCCTGGGCCGGCACGACTGGGACTCTTCCTTGAAGCAGGTGTACAACAGGACCTTCCTCTTCAGCAGATCCACACAGCAATGGCTGCCAGTTAAATCCACTGTGGAACCAACACAGAGTCCTCTGCAGAGCAGGCGACTGAGGCCTCTGCTCATGAACGCTAAGGCTCAGTTCCTTTGGGGGCTACAGGGTGTCGGCAGCTGCTTGAGGCCTCTGACGTCCTCCACAGCAAAGACTGTCAGGGTCCTTTCTGCAGCAGGCCACTGGGGACTGCCGTGGAACCTGCCACATGCCTGGTCTTGAGCGCCTCCACCTTGTTTATTCCTGGCCATCTCCAGAGAGTTCTCACTTGCTAATCTCTCAGTGATCATTTCTTTGTGGTTATTTTATTTTTTGCTCCACTGTGTTGCTGTGGGTTCCTAATTGGATTTTTGAGCCCACGCTAGATATGTTTTCATTCACAGTTGGCTAATTATTCTCCTTGGTGGCGGGGGCAGCAGGGGATGATGGCTATCTCCTACTCTGCCATCTTACTCACATCGTGTCTCATCCCTTCCTTTGGAGGGACACCATTCATACTCGCTCATGTGACCTCACTCCTTAACCATGATTATTTCTTTAAAGGTCTCATCATCAAATGCAGTCACATTAGAAGGTATAATAGGTGACAGGATTTCACATATAAATTTGGAGAAAAACACAACTCAGTGCATAACTGACACATCTGAAATTTTTCTTCTCTTCACAGCAGCTTACAATATTTATCTTCCACATGTATCATATATTCCTACATATATATTGATTTTAATTCTGTGACAACCCAGTGTTCTATAGTTTCACTGCTTATAAAATTATTTGGCTTCTAAAGTTAGTAACTAATCAATTTTGATAACAAGTTTTAGAATAAGTATTTTTAAAAAAACATAGACATGGATATGTCTATAACAGTGTATAAAAACTATCAATAGTTTGAAGAAGGTAAATTAAATACTACAATTCTATAGCTTTAGAAACCAAAATTTTAGTATTTAAATACTATATTCATACCTGACAACCAAAGGAAAATATTATTTCCAAGATCTTCTTTAAATTGGTCATTAAAGAGGTGATCAGATTCTGGAAATGCTTCCAGGAATGTTGCATAGATAGCTTGTGTCAAGCAATCAGGATACACCTACCAAACGGAGCCAGATCAATTTCTATTCTGTATAGCATAACTATCTAAGAAATTATTACTTTGTAAATGTATATATTTCTAATAGTTTTCATTTAACCATTTTATTATTCCTTATTACTATGAGGGACATGAATAAAGATGAGTTGAAACTCAGGTCAATATAATTACTGGCATTTTGTGAAAAAACTTAATATGCAAGAAGGCAAAGTGACAATTAAGATAGCTTTTTAAAAGATAGTTTGATGATGTCATTTAACCTGTTACTATTAGCCTCATTAAGAAAATGATATATGAGTCAAAAATGTTTTTAAATAACAAGCGCTTATGTAGTTGGGTTTACATAGAAATTAGTTTCTCTTCAACTAATTTCTAAAATTTTGTTACAGCAACAATGAGAAAGTGATGTGGTTACCTAATCCAACTGTGCTTAAACTGCTGGCAAATTATGTTTAAGACTTCCATGATGTTTTGGGGAGAGGGACGTGTGTGGAAAAGGAAAAGACTGATATGTGGGTGTACTTAATTTTACAGAGTGAAATATCAACATCTTACTACCAGATATGATCAGATATTATATTTGGGGACTATAAAGTATATCAATAATAACAATTAAAATATTTTCTCTTCTTTTTGTGGTGCTAGGGATTACACTCAGAGGCTTCTGATGCAGGTTCTCCCTAAGTCACTACATTGCACCGTCTGGGTTCAAACTTGAGCGCTCCTGCCCCAGCTTCCAAGCCTGAGATTATGGGTGTGCGCTTCTGCTGGAAAAGAGGATTTCTGAAGTCTTTTGTGAGCATTCTACTTTCTGGAGACTAAAGGAAAATGAGGCCAAGTGTCGATCTGCTTGGAAAATTTGTAAAGGAATATCAGTGTGCACACAGGAAGAAGGGAAGCAAACAGCACACTAAATATCTGTAAGTTCATGTTTATTTGTAAAAAGTGAGAAAAATACTTTCACCCTTAAATGTTACTTCATCTCTTCCTTAGATAAATCCAGCGAATCAAGAGTAATGAAGCCCTTGCTTAGTTGATGAGTTAAACATGATATAAATGAGTCAGGAAAAGATGAGGCCCTGTCTCTACCACAGCCTGGAGAAGACAGACAACACGGAGGAGGCTGGCCTGGCTGAGAGCCCTGGGCAGGCAAAAGGGCATCACGAGAAGGCTGAGTACAGGTCAAGGAGTATTGATACTCCTTGAAAGGATTTATCTAAGGAAGAGACGATGTAACATTTAAGGGTGAAAGTATTTTTCTCACTTTTTACAAATTCATATGAACTTACAGATATTTAGCATGCACATTGAAAAACACTCTCTAATGAAGTTTTGAATCCCACTGGACATCTCCTAATTCCTCTTGGAAAAGGCCACTAGTAGAACAATCCAGAAAAAGTCAAATCATGAGTTGAGAAATGTCATAATCATATTATCTATTAAAAGACACATCCCACTGGGAGGTTGAGGCAGAAGAATCTCATGTTGGAGCCCAGCCCTGGCAATGTCGAGATTTAGTCTTTCTTAAATTAAGAAAACAACATGTAAAAAGGGCTGGGGATGTAACTTAGTGTGGAGGCCCTAGTTTGAGCTCCAGTTTCATAATATGTACGTACATACAAATATAAGACACAAGCATCTCAAGAGAGAACATCTGGCTCGTAACCATAGGACTAGGAACTAGAGAAAGGGGCATGTGCAATGGTCCTACTATTGCCTTCTTTGTTCACATTAAACAAACCTTTTATCCTTTTACTAAGGGCCCAGTGTGAAAGCATGATTGATTTAATCAAGTTAGTTATGCAAGGAGGTTAGACATATTCAGTTAATACATATTAATATAAGAGCCACAAAAGGACAGACCAAATGAAGTAACATGTGTAGGAACAACAGTTGTTTATGTTATCTTGAGGTGATTTAATTGCAAAATTTCAAAACAATTTTTTCCTGAAAATAAGAAAAGCAAATTTGAACACTAGATTAGCAGAGAAAAAATCCTAGTTTACATCTCAAAATGCCATGCTCCACAGGATAACCATTTAAGAATCATGGCTCTAACCAACCACTGTGGTATGAACGTGAGAGGCTGAATGGCTTACCAAGATCACCTAAGTAATCTGTGTCAGCGTCCGAATGTGAAGCCAAGCCTCTTGATTCCCAGCCTACTACTGATCTCCTTACACCATCCTTATATATGTGACTGTAAGATTGGTCAAGGCTAAACATCTGTCACAGTTGTGGCTTAGGTTTATTTATATCTTCATTACAAAGGCTATTTGTATATTTTAACTATGCCTTAGCCATAAAAACATTCACAAATTGCAAAATATTTATGCATTACTAGTTCACATATTACTTTAATCAGTCCTATTATTTAGAATAACAACAGAAAAGTGCAATGGTTATCTGATTCATAATTTTATGCATTGTGACATGTGCTTAGTTTTTAAGTATAACACAGTCTCAAATAGGTCAAAAGAAAAGATTGTTCAAAAAGTTAAAGGAAAATAGTAGCTCATTTTTTAGGGAAACAGAACAAAAACAAAATAAACATGGAATATATCAGGTATTTTGAATAGAATGTCTTTACCACTCAGGAGAGTCTGTGAGATGCTAAGTTAGCAGAGGTGCTAGTAAGAACATAACTTCTAAAATATAGCCAGTCTACATCTGACACCTAGACTCCCACAAGCAGTGCCATGTATTCTCCTGTGTTAGACTAACCATTTTACTATTTCACTCATTCTAAAAATAATCAGCACAATGTAGTTCTCGGAGTTTACCTGAAAGAACGCATCTTTTCTGCTGTTGGGTATGCTCATGAAAAGGGTCACATAGCTTTCTGCAATTCTATCAAATAGGTGATCTTGATCCTTTCTGTCAGGCTTAGAAATAAAATATAATAAAGTTAATACTACCACTGAAAATAGGAACATGCCTTTTTCCTATGACTTTTAATTTCTTTTTGGAGAGTTGGACGTAGTGAATAGGCCAATAGTAACTGAGGTATACACTATATGTGCTTGGCAACAGGCAGGCCTCTTTTCTTAAGTCTTTCGGGCTTGAATCAATTAAGAAGTGCTGACGTGTACTTGGCTTTTGTTTCTGCTCTGGTTATTCTCAGTAAATATAGACTTCAAATTCCTCTTGCACTACCTTGTTTGAATGATCTCAAAGGCCATCTTTTCACTTTTCAAATTTCTTGTTTTCCTGTTTGTATTTGTATTGACTTACTCTGATCATTATTACTTCCTTTCTTCTGATTGTTTTAAGTTTCATTTGTTTTCTACTTCATTAAGGCAGAAGCTGTGATCATAGTTTTTTTAGAACTCTCTCTTTTCCCCCAAATGTAGGCATTTTAATATTCATGTAACTTTCTAATACTGCTTCAATTAAATTCCATAAATTTCAATTTGTGCTTTCTTTTTCATTCCATTCAAAATAATTTCTGATTTGACACGTAATTGTCACAAGTGTGCTAGTTCCAGATATCTAGAGATTCCTGCATACATCTCCCAGCTTTTCAGTCCCAATGCAATGCCACTGCACTGCTCGGCTTTCTCGTTCCTGAACAAAACACCTGACACTGCGACTTAAAGGAGGAAGGTTCTTTTGGTTCAGGGTTTCTGAGGCTTCGGCCCACGGCCAGCTGGCTCCAAGGCGGAAGCATCGTAGTGAAGTAAGGAGAGCTGCTCAGCACATGGCATCTGGGAAGCAGGGAGCAGGACAATACGCAGAAGGGAGAGGGGCAGGGACCCGAGAGACCTCCCGAGGTTACAGCCCTGCAACCCACCCTGACATATCTAGAAATGTGCTTTACCAACCTCCTGAGTATCTCTCAAGCTGAGCAAGTTGACAGTCAAATTAACTATGGCCCTGCCTTGTCTGAAAATATACTTTGCATGAGTATGCTTGAATTATTAGAAATTTATTGTTATATATTCCTAGCTTAAAATATAGTGTATCTCGGTAAATATTTGATGTGTACTTGAAAAAAATACGTATTGTGCTGTTGTTGAGAGGTGCTGTGGTTTCAGTGTGTGCCCTCAGTGGGGGTTCATGTTGGAAATCCAACCCCAACATGTTGATGTTGGCAGGGGACACAGTGGGAGGCTTCGGGTCACGGAATGCACCACCCAAGGACTGCTGTCGTCGTGGGAGTGAGCCAGCCTCCTCTCACTTTCCCAGTATTTCTCTTTCTCCTCCTTCTTCCCTTCTTCCTCTATGCCTTACAGCATTGGAGACTCAGGAGAAGGCCTTTCCCGGATGCTGGCCCCTACACCTGAGACTTCCTATCAGGTATTGGTTCACATACATTACCTATTCTGTAGTATTCTGTTTTAGCAGCACAAAATGTATTAGGACACAAGGGATGCCTCAGAATTGTCAGGGCAAGCTGTTCACCAGTGCTGCTGAAGTCCTCTATGTCATTCCTGATTTTCTGTAGGTTCTGTATATTTTCTGCTAGTTTCTGAGAACGAGGTGTGGAAATTCTGAACTATACCAATAGATCTGTCTATTTCTCCTAGCAGTGCTTAAAGACTTGATAAAATATGTTTTGAAGCATTTTATGAGGTTCAGAAGTATTCAGGATTAGTCTGTCATCTCAGTGAACTGACGATTTTGTCATGAGATTACTTTCTTTATTCCTTCTTTTTTGCAGGATGAGTTAAAAAACTATTGTCCTGTTGTGGGTTACATAGCTTTTGTTGTTGCATGATGGAATTTTTGTTGTTGCATGATGGAGTTTTTGTTGTTGCATGATGGAGTTTTTGTTGTTGCATAGATGCACTTTCCAGCTGTTTCTTTTGGAGGAACCAAGGATCCAAGAACAGTTTTTAAAACATCAAAATATTACTAAAGTATTGCTATTCTTACTGAAATTCTTCTACTCAAATACTATCTCTTTAGTTCCTTTTCTTTTCTTTCTTTTCTTTATACAGGGAATCAAACTCAGGGCCCTGCACTTGCCAGGCAGGTGCTTATGCCGCTGAGCTATATCCCCGCTAATACTATCTTGCATGCTGCTTACTTCCATTCTCTTATTGTTTGCCAGATACATCCCCTCTTTATTTTTTAATCCTAGTCAGAATCTCTGCCTTTCTGAATCACGGTAAGACCTTACTCTTTTGTAAACGGAATCTTCTCCAGTGTCCCTGATCTGCAGAAGGCTTTTACCACATACTAAGGTTAAGTAAAGATACAACTTTATTATACACTACAGTGCTTGATTTCACTAATCTTTTTTTTTTCTTTTTGATTTATGAAGATTTGGAATCTTGGAAATCCAGTGTTACCGCTACTGAAAAATTTAAGTGTGCTACAAATGAACTCATAGAATGAAGTTTAAAAAATGTCATTTACCTTAAATTTATAGAGAAACCACCACCAAAAGCAGTCATGCAGAAGAGCAATGGAGGCTTCTGAGAGGAAATGTGTTTTCCAAATTCTAAAAACTCTTTGCTGGGGAAAAGAGAGATACGTGGATATCAAATTTAAATATACCACAACATGTTAATACAAATGTACCTTATGAAGAATATGTATTTAATGGTGATAGATCAGTATTATTCAATATTTAACATTAGTCATATATATTTTCTAGTAGATATATTAAAAAAAGGTGAAATTAATTTTAAGGATTATTTTAATCAAATACCTAAAATTCTGTCACCGTACAATTGATTTTTTTTTTTTTTGGTGGAACCAGGGATTGATTCCACTAATCCATCTCCCCAGCCCTTGGTATGATAATTAATAAAATACTTTTTATTCTTTTTGATACTAGATAATTGAAATTATGTGCATTGAAATACACTTTTTATACTTATAGCATATGTCAACTACTTTTAGCAAAAAGTACTAAATCATATGTAGACTTTGTAGTTTTAACTTCATTCCAAAAATAACTTAAAAATTTTTAAATAATGAAGTTGTTCTTAATTTTAAACTTATATAAATTGATTTTTAAAAATGAGATAACAAAGCAGGGCCTCAGTCACACTGGCTGTATTTCAAGTGCTCAGCCTGCCTTGTGGTACTGAAAGGATGGCATAGGACAAAGCGAGCCAGCGAGGACGGGCGTGCCACAGTGCTCCTCTTTCTTCCTGGAGGCAAGTACAGCATGAACCAGAATTTGACCCAAATTGTCCCCCTTAATGAATCTGTCTGAACATGGGGTTCTCCTAAGAAGATAACTCATCAAAATTGGGATATAAGGTCAAGTCCACTTAATATATAACACTTTAAACTGTAAATTTTGGTTTACATAGGTAGATTCAACAGATCATTTTATGTTCTTTTTATTCTTTTATTTTATGCATTTGATACAGGGTCTACAGGGTTTCACTATTAAATTAGACTCGCAGTGACCCTCCTGCTTTCAGCATCCCAAGAGCTGGGATTATGGGCGTGCGTCACCATGCCCAGTCTCAATCACCATCTCAGTGCACCCCAGGGGTGGGACAGCACAGCAGGCTGGGGACTGAACCCTGGCCTCTGCGCTCCGCCTAAGCAGGTGCTTCGGTCTGCTGAGCTATCTGGCCAGCCTCATTTTATGTTCTTATTCACAAAAAATTTTATATGCTGGATTTTGTAGAATCTACCATTTCTTTTAGAGGAACACATAAATATGATTTCCTGTTCCTCAAATGCAAGTAAACAAAAAGAACAAAATACAAACTTGTACAGAGGACAATTCTTTATCATACCCTCAGAGAGGTACTTCTCGCTCGTAAGCCACTAAATATAGCATGGACTTCACTGAAGCTATTTCAATTTAGTCTTCATCATTTTTAACTGCAAAGAACCTACATGGTATATATAAACATGAAAAGCAGGCCACTGAAATACAGAGGAGAAAATAAGCAGGCTTACAGGCAATCACCCAGGCCTGGCCCATCCTCAAAATCCTCCGCCTTCACTCTAGTGAACTTTCTACTCTTGCGGTGTTTCGTCCTTTGGTTTCTCTATAGAGATACTACATACACATCCTGTATTTAACAGGAACACAAGAAGGCTTGTGGAGAAGGGCTTTGGTAAGTTACTGCAGGGTTAGAGTAGAAGGCTAAAGTACCCTGAGCTGATGGCCAGGAAGAGAGGAGAATGTGCCTGCCTGCTGCCCACTGGTACCCCAGGCTCCCAAGGCGCTACATGATGTCTCATGCCGGCTCTTCGGGTGAGCAGGGCATTAGGATCACTGGGCTCTCTCAAAACACTTAAAAGCATAAAGGATCAAATATTAACACCAAACTATCACAATTTTAAAAGTCTGATTTAATAAATAATATTCTTAAGGTTTATTATAAAATAAAGTGATATTTACATACATCAAAGTTGTGAGCTTTTAAAATAAAAAGATAAATCCGTTCAGCATCCAAATGTCTGGGTAGCTCAGTAAGTTCACTTGTTTTGAATCCTGAGAAGTCATAGCCCTAGAGAGAAGGAACACACAGAACAATATTGCATTCTTCTCAGCAAGTAGTCTAATCTGCCTATAGAAGGCCGGTAAATATGCAACTGTCAATCAAGTGACAAGTATTTTATGTTGCTACATTAAGTAAAAAATTACATATCTCTCCTACAAAACATCTTCATGGTATCTGCTTTGTGAAATTAAGAGCGCTTGCAATATCACAGGCGAATTAAAAACAAAAGGAAACTGTATTTCAGAATACATTTTGGTAGATCCTCAAATGATCAAGTGCTTTAGCTAGACCACATGCAAGAGATGGGAACGAGGCAGAAGAGAGGATGCTGCCATCCCTGTTACCAGCTCTCTTTCTTGGAACCTCTCCTCAGTAGCTATACCTACATTATAAATATTCTTTTAGATACAAGTACTACTTTCGATATACAATAGGGCTGAATAAAAATTTCAAGTACCTCTATATTCTTCTCTGTCTCCATCTCATTTGAAAGCTGTAAAACATTGAAAATAAAATATTTAAAACTCTCCATCCAAAAAAACATATTCATCAACAATATTTATTAAAGTTTTTGTTAATATAGTTTATTCAAATGTAATTTCAACAGATCCTAGAAAGTCTTCTGATAAAATTCAGCAGTGAGAATTTTAAAACTTCTTTTGCATAAAACTGTTAACTAGTGACATAACTACCAGTGCCCCAGTGTTCTCACACCCTAGGACAGATTATCCTGATCCTTCAGCACTGGGCTCAACACTCTAGCTGTAGAGACACTCCCCTTCCTGGAGAAACCAAGCACCTTTTCTCTTCCTTGTCTTGCAATATAAAGTCTTAATTTTCTCGTTTTGGTTCACAACCTTATTTATCAACATGTAAGACCACAAACTCAGTTCCTATTGAATTAATTGCTTCATGTTTTGGAGGTCCAACCACGATCTGAGGCTAACAGGGGGAAAGCCCCAAATGGGGAGTTTTCATTGTCGTTGTCCTCTTCTTGCAATATATTCTTGCTAACTGATTACACTTAAGAGGTAGGAGGGAGGTGAGATGGGTGCTTTCTTGCTTTTTCCCTGGATGGCCTTATGTTTATTCAGTCATTTCCCTTGTGTTTGGGTAAATTTGGGGACAATATGCTTCATATAAAAAGATAAGAGTTGGGTTCAATCATACGGAGAAGAATTAAAATATAGACCATGAACCAGGACTTTGCAGGCAACATGGAATGCATCCCCGTCCTGACTAAAGGGAAGTTGTAGCCACCTGCTATTAAGCTCCTAAAATGGGAATTAGCCAGATTTCCTCTCAAATCCCTATTTCCTTTAAGCCCTACATGCTGAGTAACCAGGTGCGAGAGCCTGAGTTCCAATTGGTCTTAGCAAGTGCAGCCATCCATGATAGGTGGCCACCAGGGGACCGAGGGGCGCCACGGGCTCTGTGCAACCAGGGAAAGCGCCGGCCTGTGAGGCCGCTGGGAAGTCCACTTCTCAGGTTTTCCTCCCGGAGAAACCTGGAGGGTTTTTTCCCTTCTTATTTCCAATCAAAACTTCCCCAATTTTTTCTTTCAAAGACTATAGTTTGAAAATAAAATGCAAAGTTTATATATAAAAGAGTAGAAAGTTTGGATTCCATCTAAATGTAAAGATATAAGTAAAGAAGTGGTAACTATTTTTTTATAGCCTGCTTTCTTTCCATTTAACATTAGGTTTTCACATTCTTTTTCTTTTTGTATTTGGTACAGGGTCTACAGGGTTTACAGGATCTCACTACGTAGATAGGACTTTCAGTGATTCTCCTGTTTACAGCCTTCCAAGCGCTGGGATTACAGGCACGCACCACCACGCCCAGTCTCAGTTACTGTCTCAGTGCGCCCCCCGTGGGGGGGCACCCCTGGCCCTTGTGTCTAGTTGCAGGCACTTTAATCCGCTGAGCTATTTGGTCGCCCTATCTGGTATGTTTCATAGGTAGCCCAAGATAATTCTTTTTTACTCAAAAGGAATAAAAAAGGCTAAAACAGTGAGATGAAGATGAGACGACAAACTGGTGCATTTAAAATAATATATTTACAATTTTATTACCTTACGATAAATATCAGATGAAGTAAAGAATGAAATATTTCTAAAATTGTAAGACTAACACAAAATAAGGTATGTGACTATATCTCTGACCATATGATAAAGAAACCCTTAGGAAATACCTTGTCGCTGAGGATAGAAAATTTTAGAAAAAATTACAGAATCATAAAAATACAAAATTCTACATAGCCCAAAACACTTTCTAGTTGCATTACTGGGGTTGAGAATGCTGTGATCACGTTAGCAAACATTAAAGGCATTTACTGTTGGGAAGAGGCTGGATGAGAGATCAGTCATGAACTAGTGATAACAATCTGAATTAGTGCTTTCCAGAGGAAAACAACAAAACACGTGCGAACACTTGGAATTTCATTGCTGCTCCTCACTTCCAGTACCTTATCTTAATAATTAAGGAGGAGCACACTCTTCAGCTCTAAATATTTTCACAATAGCTTTGTGAGTGATGATGAATGGTGAAACTTAACCTAAATGTGCAACAAAAGGCTATTACAGTAGTTTATTTATGGAACACATTTTAAATGATAGAATAATATTTATTCATGGAGATTTTATAATGCATGTATTTATTAGAAAATATAATCTAATTTTTCTAAAAATAAAAATGAAAACGAAGAATTACACGTGATTATCTATAAGTGATGAGACTATGATGCTAATTTCTATTTTTTGATTCCTATGAAGCACAAAGACCAAAACTTATTTTGAAATTTAAAAATAATGTTAAATGCCTTACATGGTCTAATGGTAACAGACACTTAAGTATTTATAGCTTTAAGGTTATGTAATTTTAGAATGTTGTTTTGAAAAGAACTAAGTATGGATCAGTAATGAAAAGCTTATTAGAATTTGAGTGAAAATCTTAAGAAGATTTGTAAAAACTGACAATGTAAGATGAAGGTCATAAAGAGAACTGTTTGTTTCTAAATGAAGAGGGCTGACCTGGGAGCCATACTACTAAGTTTATTGCAGACTGTTAAATAATAGAAGCATGAAATTTATATATATATGTATATATATATATATATATATATGAATTGCAGTAATTTGCAGAGCATAGATGAGGGTAGAGAGGGAAGGGAAGAAGGGAAAAGAACTAAAATGTATCATGTACATGAGCCAACTTCCCACAATGAATGTAATCATTATATTGCAAGTGTATACTAATAAAAATTAAAATTTAAATTAAAAAACTTGTGATGTTACAGATTCTAATGTACTGAGTATAAAAAAGGGACGACTCCAGGTATGTTCAATTACAGACAGGCAACTGTTAGATAATGAAACTAAAGGAACATTTTTGAAAATGCTGTCAGTGCTTATCTGTACAATGATAATTTACAATTTCGTGAAAGTACAATTTTTGAAGGAGGATAAAAACATAATTATCATACCATTATCTTCTTGTGTTTTGGGTACTTCTTTAGAAATGCCTTGTATTTTTTCAATTTTTCATAAGAACCTTTAAAAAAAGAATAAACATCATGTATCCTTTAAAAATGAAAATTCTAAACACTTCAAAAAGTTATATATGAAATTATCCAATGAGATCAGTTATTAGGATAAGCTACAAGATGAAGTGGGGAACAACTGTGACATTCCAAGTGTTCTGACATGTACCACTATGTTTTTCTCTGAAAAGCACAAGTTCATATTTGTATCAATAGTTTGTGATTGATCTCACTCAATTTCTTGCCAACATAAAATATTTTTAATGTTTTCTAACTTGATGGCAACATTCTCAACTCAAGTAACAACTAAAAAGCGATTTTGATAAAATATAATCACTTTTCAAAAATTTTTCTTATTTTTTGTGGTACCAGGGATTGAACTCAGGACCTGTGCTTGCCAGGCAGGAACTTATTCTACTTAGCTATCTCCCCGGCCCAGCATAATCACTTTTGATAAGCATCTTAGACATATTCTCAATGAATTGGAAACATTATGTATCTCCTTTTTCCTTTAGTTTTTTGAAATACCACGTTCCACCTAATGTATCTACAGAACTCACTTCTGTGCTGGTGCTCATGCCACTGAGCTGGCCTGCCCAGCCCCAGAACTCATTGCTATATGCAAAGTTTTATCTCAGTCAGTCTCTGCTAGATAGGCCCATCTGTTCCACATAGCTCGGCCACTTAGCTTCTGCTGTTTCTGGCTAACTTAAATTCAATGAAGTGCTGTCCTGCTGTGCATGGCCCAGTGAATGATCACGGGGCTTTCAAGTCAGACAACCTAAGCTTTAACCTCTGACCTGCACATATGAGAACACTGAATATATGTAAAACTTATTAAAAGGAGAATGTTATGAAGAAATATATTCATATTTTTCTCTCATAGATATTTTCTTTTAAAAAAGAATATGTATAAACAAGCCACATATATATATGTATACATATATACAGAGTTTATATACATATGAACACATTGTACATGTATATGTATACTAATATTTTTCATAAGTATATACATATAGGTTTTATAAATTAAAAATCACTAAAATTTTAAAAACAGGAATATTTAAATTAATAATTTAATACCATTGTATGCACATTGTCAGAGTTTGAAAAATCTAAAGCCACAAAGGATATTAAATATCTAAAGACTATAGCTAATCAAATGTATTTAACATATAGAAACTACTTCATAAGAATTTAGCAAGCCCCCCCCCCCNCCCCTAACACTGTTCTGGATGAGGCACAAGCGCAGACTGGCTTCTCCCCATAATGCATTGTGCCTGCTGTACACCTTGGAGGTGCTCAGGAGCCAGCCAGGTGGGGGCACACAACCTAAAGTCCATATGATAGCCAGCTTATTTCTTTCACTTGTGTACTGTACTATCCGACAAGTTTTATTTATCTAATTTTATATTCAGTTATAATCATGGTATGGGTAGTAAATATAGGGCGGGTGTAATGCCTCTTGCTACAGTAGACCTTCTTTTCTTCTGGACAAGAAAATACTTTACAACTATGGTCAAAACCATCAGTTTCAAAGCTCCTATGTGATAAGTTTTCCCATTAAGTCAATGACAAGAATTAACATTGGTATTTAAAACTATTCTGGAAGTGTTAGTCAACACAATTCGATAATAAAAACATTGTACACATGCTAAAAATGAAATATCACCATTTGCAGATGCGCTTTTTCCTCAACTCGCTGAGCTCGTACTGCACGCTAAGTACTCCTATCAGCCCACAATCTATCTCACGTAGCTCAGTGCTCACCTTTTGGTTTTGGAGATTCCTTTTTCCTATCCTGACCTTATTGACTTGCTTGTTCTTCATGTCAGTTGATGTCATGTTACTTCTGTGAGGTTTGCTACCTTCCTCCAGTGTAACAAAGTTCATAACTGTTTTAGTCTTTACCCTGGCAACTGTTTCTTTAGAATAACATGTTATATGTTCAGCTAAAAATCTGTATTAGACCCACCTTAAAAAAGATATGTTTTTGATTTTAAGATTTTATATATTAAGATCTGATTCTTGATGAGAACACTGACTAATAAAAAACACACGCACAGCTGAGCATTCTTTTAGTCCTGTAAGAAATTAAGGCTTACCTGTCTTGGAAATCAGGTTGTCCTGCTCAAATAGTTTAGAAGCATGGTTCTGCAGGAGAAGTGAACATTGCTTTAATCTTGAATCCATGGTCGTGGCTACTCCAAATATTCGAGGGACATTTTTCCATAGATTTGTATAAACTGATGCAAATGAACAATCCTCTTTTATGTTTTTCGAAGTGTATGCCCACTTATCATCATCTAGCCAAATCATTTCTCTGGGCCAAGAGTCCTGCCAAAATATAAAAGAAAGAAAACTACTTAATCATTTATAATAAATTTTCTGAGGAACCTAGGTCCTCTTGCCTTCAGAAAAAACAAGAATTAAAAAGATACATAAGTGCCCTCTCCCAAATCCTAAAAATATATTTCTTAAGACACAACAAAGAGGGGAAGTTTTCTAGTATGAAAATTGGGAAAACACAAAAAAGCACCACCCACAATGATCCCAAAGTAATAGCGGACGATCATAGGATAAAATCTCTGAAGAAAAATGCTATAAATTTAGAATGACGAGTGCATATGAAAAACAGTCGTGTGCGTCATGCATTGCTGTTGCTAGCACTGTGGAGGAAAGAAGGCAAGCCTAAGTGGAGCTGAGAAGCCTGCACGACAGGCGCAAGCCTTCACGGAGATGCGCGCTCAGCGCCAGCCTGCAGGCACCACGTCTTCGTGCCCCCAACTCCAAAGCACATGGTCGAGCAGCTCTTCTGTGAAACGTGCAATCTGAGACGCTCCAGAATCCAAGCTTGTTGAGTGCTGCGGCACCACCACGAGTGGGACTCTACACCTGATCTCCCCGACAAGCCGTAAGTAAAACACACACGTGTAACAGACAGTTCGCCCAGTGTCTGGAGGGGAAGAAACTCCCTTCTGCGCCCCTTCACCTGCAAGTGTCCGTGGTCCCCTGGGCAGGCACGTCCACAGTCAGGAATACCAAAGATGGACACAAGCAGTAGTAAGATGGCACGTGTGCAGGCCAGACACGCGGCTGGAGATCTCGCAGTGCTATGCACAGGGATGAAATCAACATGGAGTTTCATCGTGGAGTTGTAAGTTTTGTTGCTTTACTTGTTTGCTTATTATCTGATCTGTGGTGTGAAGATGTGGTTGCAAATTTTTTTAAGTGCAGTTACCCATGTGGGTAACAGTAGTAAGGAAAAGAAGAGGTACTTATTTTTATGTTCAGCACAGAAAGTGAAGTTTCTGTAGAAACTGGACAGCAATGTGATGCGAATCATCTTACAGCAGAGGACAGTGACTGAATGATGACCACCTATGACCTGAAGAACCAAGCAATCGGGGATTCACTGGGGTCCCAGAGCCATTAATACTAAGAACGTGATCTGCAGACAAGCCTTGATTCTTCTACTGATTCTTTGTGGTCGTGCTGTTACGTGGATTCCAGTGGATATTCCTGAAGTAGGTAACATCTTACAGCAGATCACGCCAGCCCCATCTCTCTAATTACTTCCTTCTCTTAATCCTTTACACTGCGCCATCAGCCAGAGCCTCTTGCATAGAGTGCCACCTGAGAAGCAAACTTCAAGCCAATATGCAGGCACAGGCTTGTGGTCCTGACTATGCAGGAAGCCAAGATAGAAGGACACTTGAGATCAAGAGTTCAAGACCAGCCTAGGAACATAAGGAGCCCTTGTCTCAATGTACACACATGTGTGTACACATACCTACACATACACGTGCGTGCAAATTGTGCAGCTAGACCTCAGGAAAGTAAACGGGTCCATCAGAACCAACAGTTCACTTCTCCAGAGGAAGGCAACATGACAAGAGGCTGGGCATCCGGCATCCAAAGTGATCACATTAATGCAAATGAAACGAATGCACTCAAATTCCAAAGGAGAAGAGTTGGGAAGGAGATTTCAGTGCCTCACAGAATTCATTTCTCCAATATAGGATGACAGTCCTCAGTGATAACTCCAAGAAAACAGTGTTCCTGTTTAAAACAAGGCCAAGGAAGCAGGGATTGACTAGGTATTTATGTTTACTTTAATTATAGCAGTTAACTTTGTGAATGGCAAAAGTATGAATGATTACACACCAGCACAAAGCTAAAGAAGGAAAAGGGAGATCAAATAAGCAAAGGGCTTTCCTAAAGTTTGAAAGATTCTGTTTATTGAACATTGTTAGATCTTCATGCACACACAACCCCCAACGAATACTGAGGTTCAGCAAGATAAGAAGCATGGCTTGAAGAATTGTTAGCCCTTCTTCTTTACCTTAAGGTTTGATATAAGGACAAATTTAAATAAATGGATGGATGGAAGAATGAATGAATGGAAAACAAAGCAGGATGCTTCTTAAATGGACACTAAAATAATCTCTCTATCATACCTTCGATCCTTTAATAAAAATCATAGTGAAGATCTGAGTACTCTACAGGTCTGATTACAAATCTAAGCCTATTAACAGCAACTGACACTGATGCGCTATGAGAAGATGAAGCACTCCTAGGAAGAAGAAAGAAAAGGAACAGTAATGTGGAGCTAAATATGACGGGTGGAGAAAGAAGGCATAGGAGACAACTGCTCAGCTCCTGAGGACCTGGAAAGCAATCCTGACAAAGTATGCGACAGAACAGAGAAGGAGGGGGGAAGGAGAGTAACCCAAAATCCCTCAAAAAATAAGGATCTTTGTTTGCTTTATTCATTGCTTTATCTCCAGTGTCCAGAAGATATCTCCCAAATGGAACAGCAATAAAATGGATGAATGTGTAGGACAAGAGTTGACCATGAAGTAACAACAGGATGAGAGAATGTTATAAAATAAAATACAAAAATATTTTTATGATAAAAATAGAATGGTGATGGACCAAAGAGGGAGCACTAGGAAGAAAATGTAGGAGCTGCTCAACAGAAAGATGAGAGTACAGAGCTAACTGAAGGTAAGAAGGTGCAAAGAGGCATAACAAAAATGAGACGGAGGAGAGAGGAGTGAAAGGGAAAATATATTCAAATTACAGAGGAAATATAGAAATGACAGGAATTGGCAAAAAAAAAAAAAAAGAAAGGATTTAGGTGATGCTATAAAAATATGCGGGGCTGCGGAGATGGCTCAGTGGGGCCGGGGAGATGGCTCAGTGGAATAAGCGCTTCCCTGGCAAGCGCAAGGGCCTGAGTTTAATCTCCGGTTCTGAAAAAAAAAAAAAATGCAGTATAGGACAAAAGAGAAACCAGCATCCAGCCTGTCGGTTGCAGGTGCTGCTCTAGAAATAGCAGGTGCAGCCTGGAGCTCAGGCAGGCCAGCCCCAGAGCCTCTGCTCCTAGCTGTGATGCCACTATGCACACATGGATCTCCGCCTTTATATTTTGTAAAGAAGAAAAGAAAATGAAATAGGCCCTCTAAGAAGTGATAGGCAGCTTAGAATATGCTTTTCATCTCTCTTTTGCTTTGTTCATTTGTTTACAATATGTCTCAATTCTAAAAAACGACAGCACCATGAGGGCAAGTCTTTGCCTAATTTTACTCATGAATAAATCCCATGTGTCTATGTTCCTGGCAAACAGTTGGTACTCAGAACTATTTCTTAAATGAATCCACCTCAGTTACGGCTTCCTCACCATTGCCAAGGGAGACAAAAGAAGACATAAGACAAAAACTGTTCAGCAAGCAAAATTTAAATACTTAGTTGTTTTGTTCCTTGATATTTTCAAATATCAAACATTTGGCAATGCATACACATAGCCAAGCCTTACAAAATAAGGTACAGAACGTGATTATTAGGCTGGGAAATACAGAAGAAAAAAAAAGATCCACGGATAAAATGGCACAAATGGATATATGATTTTATAAAATATGATGTGGTAAAAAGTGAAGGGTATAATTAGAGCCTTTGTAAAGAAATCAATGTAATAACTTTTGTATTCAAGGATAATACTCCTGACACAAGAAGACATGTGCTTTGATTTTATTCTATCTGTAGTGAAAGGCTGGCATAAACTTATGATCTTGATTTCATTAGTATCATTTTTAATTTAAACAGAGGAATTATGAATTTTCCACTTCAAACAATTAGAAATTATCATGTGCAACAATAGGTCCTCAAACATGTATAACATATGGTACAAATATCTCCATTATTTGTTGAGTTTTGCTTAATTTTAATTATAATCATTTTCCTTTGACATTGAAAAAAGAAAAAAAAACTGAAACACTGACATTAGGCTGCAGTACATTTCCATCACTGTTTAAATCAAAATAGTTGCAAAAAGCTTGTCCTAAAAGTACTTCAAAATATTTGGCTCTACCACAGTAACTGAAATAAACTTTTGTAAACTAGGAATGTTTTCATTTTCTATTGCTCCTAAAGGAAATCCTTTTCCAAAAATGTTAAGAGAAAAACATTCATATAAACAAATAAAAAAATGGAAAATAGATGTTTAAAAATAGATATATCTGAAACTGCATTGTTACTACTTTAGTCATAGCAAATTCCATTATATGTAAACATAGATGTAGTTCATTAAAATGCGAGACTATCTTATTAAAAAATTGCCTTTTCCTCTATTTATACACAGACATCTATATCCTAGTTCTTAGTTAATATACCTCAGTGCAAAATAAATCTGGCCTTCGCACTCAGAAGTGCATGGAACTCAGGGCCACCTTCTTAGCAATCTCAGTAACGTCACATAAAACCAGTAGTTATGTATAATAATAGAAACTGGAACTTTTCAATGTGAAAATACATTTTGACTACTTTATCCTAATTCAACCATCAAAGAATAGCAATGTAACATCTTTCCAAATTATCTGTCAGTCTTAATTGTGGCATCTAGATAAGTGAGCTAAGTATAGCTGTCAGATTTTCTCTAAGGTGTATAAAGACAAAAATCACATATTAGCAAGAGTCTAGTGCTACCCCAGCTCATGAGCTCAGTGTATTTCACCATTCTGGGGAAGATGGCTGTCAAGATGGCCACATTCCTGTTGCTGCACCAAAAATGGCGGCAGCTGCGTTCCACACTGGACACTGAGTTTGCCAGTGAAAGCAAAATTTTGCTAAATGCTTCTTTCTTCAAACCAAAATTGTTTGCAAACAGAAGAGTCTGCGAGACGTGGCAGTAATGTCCGCATGGGCTTAACTCTTTTAATGTGAAAACACGACTACTGACGAGAACAGCAGAGAGCCCAATGAAAAGAATTAAGTATTTGCAAAGATTTCCTAAAATGAAACTACTTTCTAAAATTTCTATTCTTAAAGTTTTTCTTCAGATGCCCACAGCTCTATATCTAACATTTTTAACAGATATATCAGTTCATAAAATAGGAGGCTCTACTCACCCAGTTTTGAAACTTTAAGAATTCTTCCATGCTTTTTGGTGGTTCTTGCATTTTCTAATGAAGCAAAACCAGTATTGTTTATTGATATAAATTTAGATTATACATAATATCTATGCATAATTTGCTTAAAATATGATACTCAAATGATAATTTCCAGATCTCTAAGACATTATAAAATATGCACTTTTTGAAAAATTCCTCAAATTTGAAAAGTGACAGATATTTCAATTTTGTCCCTCTAAATCAGATTATATAAAAAGCTTTCCTTTTACTGCCTGTAGTCCATGTGATCCTGGATGAATGTCCTCCTTTCTAATTTCTTATGAGGGTTTCAAGATTTTTTTGGGCTACCGTGGACAGTACGTATAATAAATGCAGAGCCAAAAATGTGATAACACACTCTTCTTGCTGATGAAATATTTTAAAAGTTCACACTAGTGAAATAGTGAAAGCAACTTAAACCTGTGTATGCTCCGGTCTAGTAAGCAGTAATCCAGTTTTCATTTAGCAGTGTTTGTGAGTTGAGAATATGTTGAACATCAGATGAGTTAATCAAGCCAGAGCTCACTCTTTCTTGCCTTAGAGACTTTGAACACATTAATCATTTTGCTTAGATCTCCTCTTGCCCCAAACCCTTCTTGGCCTACTTGGTATCTACTTAAAATATCAAATTAAAAGTTATATTTTCTAGAAATGCTTCATTGACCCCCTAAAGAACTTCTCAAAGGTAACGTAAAGCAGGTTCACATCTCTACGAGGACCAAAGCTCTGGTGTGATCGTGGCTGAATTACCTAAATTTCACACAGTGGGTGTCCCATAACCCACAAGACTTGCCCTGCGTGCACATTAATGCACAAACAGATGAATGTGAGAAGCATGTAGGCATTTCATGAGTAATAACAATGACATTTCTAGAGAAAGAAAAATCAGTGAGAAGGCAAAAGCATGAATTTAGAAAAGAAGAATTCCCTAGTCTAGATACTGACAGCCAGATGACATGGCTGAAAAGACTGCTTCACTTTTTATATACTAAACCACATATTTTACATCAGTGTTTAAAATGATCAGCATTGTAAAAATGGCAGACGATTCTATGTAAAAGTAATTACACATTTGCAGCTGAATGTTTCACTGTTAATATTGTTTAAAAATATATGAGGAGTATAAGTAAATGGTAATAAAATAAAGGGTGTATGTGGCAACCATCATGGAAAAGAAGGCTTCAGACTGAACCATCAAATACAGCTGCCAAGACACTGTCCGGGAGGCACGGGGTTCGGGTGTGGGTCGGACTGAGAGAGTGAGGGTGGGAGACGTGGAGTGCACAGAATCAGGCCCTGACAGAACATCTTAGGGACACTGGGGGCAGCAGTTTGGCTAGAAGCTAGCAGTATTTTTTTAAGTTCATGGCATATAAAGGAACCTAATTAAAATAACTTAAATGCTGACTTTGGTTCTTATAATTGTTGTACTTAGAGGGTAAACTGAAAATACAGACATTTCAATGAAAGGGAATCAGCAAAATGAATCATGGAAACAAAATCTGCAGAGAGAAGTTTCAGTTATTTCAATATAAAATTCCAAAGTTCTCTGAGGTGAAGTTAAAAGGAAATGAGGCCTAAATAAAATAATATCTACTTTTAGGGAGATATAAAATAATTCTTTATTGTAACAAGGAAAACACAAATGAAATAAAAAATCATGCTTTTGTACATGTTTAATGGCAATCAGCAGATGCCAGTAAGCATAGCATTACAGTTACATTCTGCATGAGAATCCATTCTCCTTTGTTCAGTAATTACTAAGAACTTCGAGACAGTGACATCAGAGTATTCACCATCATGCTTGGGGCACCTGCAGAGGATGCAAGCCTGTGTGTCTAGCCCTGCCTGGAAAGGTTGAGGACCTGAAATCCAGAGAGAAAAGATGGCTGTGTAAAGAGAGCATAACGCCATGCAGCTTGCTTACCGAGGTGCGAGCTTTGCAGATCCACTGACGCTTCCATAGGCCTGTCATGGTGCAACGACCCTGCAGAGATGAAGAGAAATCTGCTGGGCCTCGGTGTCAGTGTGAGTTGGGGTAACAAACTGAAGAGATGTTCAAACCAAGAATACATGACTCAGCCCAATAATCCTTCCCCCCAAACCTCACTACTGAATTTTCTCAAGTAAACCGCAGTAGAGACAGGGGATGGAAAGAAAGAAATGGTACTAATCAACACATGCTTATAGTTCTCAGGTACTGAGGCACGGACAAAATTGACCCCATTCATGAATCAAAAATATTTAAAGTTTCAGTCCACATTTCTCTCAGTTAAAATATTGACAAGGTATAAAAGATAGCTTTGACTCAATCAAAAGTGATTTCTAATTTTCAATTCTAGAAAGGTTCTAAAGAGTAAGCTCTCATTCTAAATGCCAAAGAAAGGTTTGTGCTCTCTGAAAACTAAATAAAATTAAATTTTGGTCTCCACGATGTCATTAGATTGGCCCAACACACAATGAAATGATTGCAAAGCCAGCGATGGGTGGCTCACTACTGTCATCCGACACTTTGGGAGGCTGAGGCAGCAGGACTGAAAGTTCAAGCTCAAACTGATCAATTTTGCAATTTAGTGACCCCCTTCTCTGAAAATAATCCCTGGATATTAGATAAATGCAAATTAAAACAATTCTAGTGTTCCATCTTACAGCAGAAAGAATGGCCACACCATCAAGAAGTAACAAAATAACAAACGCTGGCATGGCTGTGGTGAAAAAGGAACCCTCCTACATTGTCAGTGGGAATATAAAATAGTACCACCATTATTGAAATCAGAATGGAGATTCCTCAAAGAACTAAAATTAGAAATTCCATACGACCCAGATATTCCACTTCTGGATATCTTCCCCAAAGAGCTAAAGACATATTACAATAAGACATGCATGCCAATGTTTATAGCAGCCCAATCTAGCTAAATCCTGGAGCATCCTGTATATCTTCCCATCAAAGAGTGGATAAAGAAAATGTGGTTTCTATATACAATGGAATACCAATCAGCTATAAAGAAGGACAAATTCTAGACATCTGTAGCAAAATGGAAAGTACAATGGAAAATACGATGTTGTGGGAAATAAATCAGACACACCAGCCCAAATACCATGTGGTATGTCTCATGTAGGGGAAGTGCAAAGAACACAATAAAGGATGGGCAGAAGGAGACAAGGGGTTCAATCTCTTACAGATGGAAATGGGTCCCAGAGACCAAAGGTGACGGGTAAGAGGAGGGGAAGGGAAAATAAGTAGAATAAGGATATGCCATGTATAGAAACCCAATAACCTCAGCACCAGCAAGATAGCTCAGTGGCCAAAAGCACCTGCTTAGGCAAGCTTAGGCAAGCACAGGGACTGTGGGTCAATCCCTGGCACCACATGCTGCATCAGGCCCGCCCTCAGGGAGGGCTGAGCTGGCCTGAGTCGGGGCATAGTAGCGCATGTCTGTAATCCCAGCACTGGGGAGGCTGAAAGCAAGAGGATCACCATGAGTCCGACCTGCATAGTGAGACCCTGCAACAACCAAATACGTAAAAAAAGAAACCTAATAACCTCAATGCATGTAAACATATGCCATAAACATGAGCTAAGATTAATAATATCAGTAAGCATACAAATGATGAAAGGGGAATTAGAAGGGGGGGAGAAAATTAGAAGGGGATTAACAATATAACCGAACTGTATTACATACATATATCCATTCCCCAACAGGATTATAAACCATGTGTGCTGTAAACATGTACCAACAAAGCACAAAATGCACTAACAGAAACAAAAACAAAACAATCCTGAGGCTGTATCTCTGTGCAAGGTCATGAATTTAATCTCTAGAAGTGGAAAAAAAGATACTAAAAGGGTAGTGGAGAGATATCAAAATATAACCTAGGGAAAACACTTGCTATAAACCAATAAACTAAGAAAACAGTTATTATAATTATTAAACAAGGGTCTTAAAGCAACTACTCGAAATATATTAAAAACCTTACCTTACAATATAGGTTGGATAACAGTGCTTGAAGACATGGGATATTTCAAGAGAAGTGGAAATTCTAAAACAGAAACAACTCAAACTGTAAAACCATGCAAACTCTAGTAGTAAGCTAGGTATAACACTGCTAAGTGTTTTTAATCTAATAACAAAGTCCCAGGTAAATATAATAGAAATTGAAAACTCTCAAGGGAAAAATGAAACCACATTTGTAGTTGGAAAGTTGACACATTTCCCTATGTAGCTGATGAATCCAGTACGCACATATACAGCATTAGCAAGCAACTTAATCCAACTAAAATTTATAGAAAAACTACCCCTCACAACTACAGAACATAGTCTTATACATAAATACACATCATTCACTAAGTGGGCCTGGGTCGCACCATAAGACCAATCTCAAAGCATTCTAAATAATTAAAATTTTAAATTTAATTTTTTAAGGTTAGTGTATATTTTGTGACTATTATGGAATTGAATAGGTACAATATCATAATAATATCCATAAGATCTTTGTTAAATAATCTCTTTTGAAATAATATTTGGCTTAAAAGAAAATAATCAAGAAGGCTAGAAATATTTTTCAAATGAATGATAAAAGTAACGAAAATAGCATATCAACATATGTGTGGCATGTAAATAAAATTCTGCTTAGAAGAAAATCAATAAATTAAAACACAAAAACAAAGAAATCAAAATATGAAAATATTGGTAAATTCCTAGAAGCTAATTTGAGAGAAATATAAATGGCCAATATCAGAAAATGAATGAAGTGGTGTCATAGATTCTATGCACATAAAAATAAGCAAGAGACATAATTTAAAAATTTATCAACAAATTCAATGAACTAATGAAACAGAAAATCCTTGAGATAAAAAAACAAAAATAAAAGAAGGCATAGTAAACTTAAAATATCTCTACATATTTTCTTAAAGATTTTGAATTCATACTTTTAATTTTTTTATCAAGACATTCCAGGTCAGGATGGTTGTAGACTAAAAAGAAAAAGAAAGCTAGAGAACCAGTTTAACCTTAAACTGTTTCAGAAATAGAGGCTGGAAGAGTTTTGTATTTTTTTATTTTTTAAAGAAAATAGTAAAAAAACAAAACAAAACATTACAAATGATACAGAATTTCACTAAACAAAATGACAGGAATTCAATAATAGTTGTTATATTGCATATAGTTGTCCTCAAATTAGTTACTCAGACTACCAGATATAAGCCTGCAAAATTGGTCAAAAAATTAAAAAGAAGAAAAAAATGTTAAGTATTGCCCTGCGTGTGGGGTGCGCTGAGACAGCGACGGAGACTGGGTGTGGTGGCGCACCCTTGTAATCCTGGAGTTTGGGAGGCTAAAAACAGGAGGATCACTACGAGCCTGACCTGTGTAGTGAGACCTATACTAACTACATTAAAAAAAAAATCATTAACTGTTCTTTTCAATTGACCAGTATAAATCAGCAGTAAAATTATCGAAGCTATCCTATGTGTATACATATATATTTTTTCTCTTCTGCCTTTCTTTTCTCCTCTCATTCCAGTTGTTCCTTTCCTTTAAGCAGCTTCCCTCTCACAGTATATAATGCTCCTTTCAGATTTTATTTACTCTTTCAGGTTCTAGGGAGACAATCCAATGTTTACACATGTGTCTGATTTGTTTCACTTATGAGAATGGCTCTAATTGTATCCATCTACCTACAAAAGCCTCAAGCTTATTTTTTTTTATAGCTCAGTAATACACCATTGTATAAAAGTACCACGACTTTTTTTACTCACTCCTCAGTGGATGGGCATTTGGGTTCCCAAGACTTAAATAATACAAATTGTGCTGCTATAAACATGGGTGTATATATACATTGCTGTGGTATGATGTTTTTAATTATTCTAGGAAGACACACATAAAAATATCTGGATTGAATGGGACCTCTAATCCTAGCTTTTTTAGGGATCTCCATACTGATTTCAATACTAGGTACACCATTCTGTACTCCCACAAGCAGTCCCCTTTCCCCTACATCTCCAGCATTTATATTACTTGATTTCTTAATGACAGCTATTCATTCAGGAGTGAGATGGAATCTCAGTGTTGTTTTAATTTGCATATGCATCTTCTGAATGATCAATGATGTAGAACATTTTTTCATATATTTATTTTCCATCTGTGTTTCTTCATCTAAGAAGCATATATTCATCTCAGATGCCCAATTTTGGACTGGGCCTTTAAATTTGAGAAGTGTGACTTTTTAAAAATTCTTGATATGTTCTAACCTTTGTCTGAGGGACAATTGGTTAATTTTTTTTCCAACTCTGTGAGTTGTCTTTTCACTATGTTGGTGTTTTTTTATGTTCAGAAGCTCTGTAATAAGATGAAATCCCAGTGATGGATTCTTTGAAGTATTTCCTGTGCAGTTTTTTTTTTTCATGAACTCTCTGTCTACCCCTATGTCTTCAAGATTTTAACCTACTTTTCTCTTCAGTAGATTTAGTGTTTCTTTTTTGATATTGTGATCCATTTTGGTGTTAGTTTAGTGCATGGTGAGAGACATTTTAGCCTCTAACATGTGGAAATACAGAGTCTGGAAGAGTTTTTAGCCAGTGTAATTCTGATATCAAACTCTGACAAACATTACAAAAAAATTATAAACTAAGAAAGGGAAAGGAGAAGAGCTAGGAAACATGACAGTGACAAGCAAAGTTTCCTATAAGAAAATATATTTTAAAATCTGTAACAAATTATAGTGATTATTACTCACAATAGTGACTTCAAAGACATTTCTAAAAGATTCACAGAAGACTTCAGCATAAATACTTTATATTTAGTTATTTTTCACTGCAAACCTAGTGTGTTCAAAGCAAAATATTTGTTCATCTCTTGGAATAAGTCTTTATGGTTGTTTTTATTTTTGTGGCAAAGGTTTCATAATCACTTAAAATAATTACCAAAAAATCATATATTAAAGATTACAGTAAAGATTTATCAGCTTTGAGTTACACATAACACTGATATATCAAAGCATTATAAAATTATTATAACTTTTTTTTGCAAGATAAATCCCACATGGGGCTGGCAGGATAGCTCAGCAGATTAAAGCACCTGCTAAGGTCAGCTTAGGCAAGTGCAGGGACTGCAATTCTATCCCTGGCACCACATGTCACTCCAGCCCTGCCCCCAGGCAGGCTGAGCCGGCCAGAGTTCAGGCATGATAGCGCAACACCACCAATGCTGGGGAGGCTGAAAGCAGGAGGATCACTAGGAGTCAGAGCTGTATAGCAAGACCTTGTAACAACCAAATACGTAAAAAAAGATAATCCCCACTTGAATATGACATACTATTTTCCATCCCTTTTAGCTCAATTTTCTATGATTTTCACTTCTATCACTTTAAATTATGCCTGCTATGAATGTTCTGTAAACAGAATAACCAAAACAGGCACTTTTTGACGTCTGCAAGTGATATTGTCTGTGAGATTCATCCACACTGATTCTTGGGATTGTAGCTGGTGTTGGTCACTGTTGTGTAATACTCTATTGTGTAACATTACCAAGCCTTCTTTATCCATTCCACTTTTAATGGACATTTCAGTTATTCTCTATTCATCTGTTATTCAAAATCAAGTCAATATGAACATCTTGTTAGTGTCTTCTGATATACTTGATATACAACAGGGGCTGCTAGGTCAGCTGTAATGAGTATTGCTTTCTGAATAGCTTTCCAGAGTGGTTGAACTAATTCTCATTTTAAAAAGAAATATGTGATATTTGTAATGTCATAACTTTATGTTCTTAACTAAGAATGCAATAGTTTTTGGTATAGTAAATTTAGTATTGTCAATTTTTTTAAATTTAGCAACTCTGGTGGGCCTATAGTGGTATCTGATAATTTTGATTTGCATTTCTTTGGGAATGTTGTTCAAACTTTTCATTCACTTATTGGCAACTTAAGTATCTTCTTTTATAAGAAATTATTTGAGCTCTTTTGCCCATTTTTATTAGGTTGTCTGTATTTTTAATATTGATCTGTATAGTAAGTCTAAAATGTATATGTCTTGTACACATGCTGAGATAAGGGCAAAAATAACTTGCACTTTCTTAATGATGTTCTCTTACAATACAGCTTTTAATTTTAATATAATCCTTCATTTATTCACTTTTGTTTTTTAGAACTCTTCCTACTTCAAAGTAAAAAATATGGTCATTCTTATTTGTTTTACTTTATAAATGCCACATTTACATTTAACTCTATGCTCTATCTTGAATTGATTTTGTGTTTTGAGGGAGGTAATGAATCAAATTTAATGTTTTTTCCTTTTGGATCTATAGTTGACCTAGAATCAACTAATTAAAAGTTTGTATTTGCTGTTCCATTTCAGGGTCATGTAGTTATAAACTCAGGGAACTAGATACTAGGTCCTTCTGGACACTCAGCCCTGTTTTACTTGTCTAGCTGTCTTTTTTATAAAGACACTCAGTTTAAATTACTGTGTCTTTATAATACAACTTAATACATTATAGTTTACATCATTTAGATTTATTTTCTTTATCAAGATGATCATTCCTAATTTTATCCTTTACATTTCCTTTTACACTTCAGAAATAAAATTATCAAACTATGCAAATCTACTACAATTATGATGAGTAAACAAAAGATCAGCTTGGTATCTAATATCTCTCCATTTATTTAGTGCTTTAAATTTTTTTCATATTAATTTTCCTTGTAGAGACCTTGCATAATCTTTTATTAGATTTAGCCTAAAATTTTTTGATATATTTTGTTCCCATGATATGGCATTTTAAAAATATTCAAGTAGAAATGGTAATTTTAAACATATTTTTCTTGTATTTCTATTGCTTCTTGCTAAAAAAATAGAAGTAGAAATTATTTTCTATCCACTTTACTTAGGTGTAATGTACTAAATAAATTGCCATTATTTGATAAAGAATTCTTAAAATATTTATTTTTAATTTGTGTATTTTGTATAGGGTCTCACTATGCACAGTTCAGACTCATAGTGATCCTCCTGTTTCAGCCTCCCCAGTGCTGGGATTACAGGCATGCACCAACATGCCCAGTTTCAGTGGCCAGCTCGCAGAGCCCGGGATGGGGCCTGTACTGCATGCGGTACCAGGCATCAAACAGGTTCCAGGGATCAAACCTGGGTCTTTGTGCTTGCCAAGCAGGTGTTTAGACTGATGAGCTATCTTTCCAGGCCCTAACAAAGGATTTTGACCAACTGTACAGCCACATAATCTTTACTGTAACATTTAGATTATCCCTAAGTGTTTCCTACACTACTTTGAAGTTGATCCTCCCTACTGTTTATAAGCACATCCCTCAACTGGCACTAGCAAATGTAGCTGTTTTTAATAACCACGTATTAGTTAGTTTGCCCTCTTCTACAATTTCATGTGGACCGACTTATACATTATGTGCCATTAAGTAGTTTTGTGTCTCACTCCTTTTGATCAGTACAGAACTTGGAGAATCATCCAAGATGTAGTTCTGTCTGTCTGTCTGTCTGTCTGTCTGTCTGTCT
>NDGN011540844.1:1166-15383 GCA_002564285.1 Tympanoctomys barrerae | reverse complement strand
TCTCTCTCTCTCTCTCTCTCTCTCTCTCTCTCTCCCTCTCTCTCTCTCACACACACACACACAAATGATCTTTATATTTATTGAAGGTTAAGTGGTTTTCATGGCAAAAAATTTCTCAGGCTTCCCAGAAAAGGTCAAATTATTGTATTGAATTTTGCTAGTACTTTTTCTCACACCCCCTAGAACATTCTGTGACACACTTGTGTGATGACATGGCAGTGGACACTCCATGAGCACTGTGGCCACAGCTGGACCCCCTGTTTCCAGCCCCTGAGAGTCAGGTAACTCACCTTGATAAGAAGACGAAAACAGTGCACACGAAGGCAGATGCTGGCGTTGTCAGATTGGGAAAAGTTTTTACTTTGGGTGACTGTTTTATTTTTATGTACTTTGTCTTAAACAAATTTAATTTATATTGAGGTCTAAGTCTGTACTGCATAGTTTCCAGAGCACTAAGAAGTACATTCTTATTTTAAAATAAATTGTACTTTATTTTAAACAGTAAAGAACAGAGACAAAAGTAAAAACAAAGACAGAAACAGAGTAACATATGACAATGCACATGGTACAGATTTTCCAAACAAGAATAGCAGATTACCAACAGTTATGTTAGGTATTTTTTAATTTTAAAAAGAATAAAACAACAATAAAATGATACAGAATTTCAAAGCAAGATGATAGGAATTTTACAATGGCTGTCCTATTGCACACTGTTATCTTCAAAGTAATTGTTCCGATTATCAGATACAGGCATGCAAAACTTATCAATTAGGCATTAACTGTTCTTTTCAATAAATCAATAGATATTAGTAGCACAATTATCTTAGAATAGCTATATATCTATATCTTTGTATTTCCCCTCCTTATTTTTCTCCTTTCTTCTCTCCTTTTCCCCATTTCCCAGTTTTGGGTATCCTGTTATAGAAACACAAAACATAGTAAGACACCTACTAAATATAAAATGAAGACAAACTCTACATCCCTGCCCAGGACAGCATGAATGCTATAAAATTTCCCTCTAATAACAATTCTTAATGTTTAGTACATTAATATAATGGTGATGAGAAGAAGAGCAATACAAATACTGGCTTTCAGACTTGAAGAAAGGTTTCACATTAGCTTCGGCCACCCATCCCTCGAGGACCCCAGAGAGATTAAACAGCTCATCCAATATAGCAAACAGCCAGGAGCAGAGCTGTGTGCCAGTGACGAGCTTTGGGCCCTGGCTTAGGTTTCTCCGCTATGTGTCAGACTCCCTAACCATTAGCAAGGGTTACTCTATTTTATCGCTGTTTTTCCAATTGGTACAACAGAGCTGTTTTCCTTCTTTGGCAAGTATAGACAGGTTAACAGAACCAAATGCTGATCACTTGTTTCCCTGGCTTGCTGAGGTCATTGTTGGAATGGTGTGGCTCACTACCCACACTTTTCAGAAGTCTTGGAGTGAAAATGTGAAGAATATACATGGGCCATATTTTTTAAAAATATAAATGGGTGTGCAGAGAATGATTATTAACCCCAACAATGAAAATGCCAGCTTTATCATCAAAACATTAGCCCACAACCTTCAGTTTGTTTTGGACAAGGATCAACAATCATGCCCAAGGCAGAAGAAGGCACCTCTGACACCTCTAAATATCAAGATCTATTTCAACCAGATATTCAGAAGCAGTCAGTCCCCTTAGAAACCCATTACATAAGTACCATTTACTTATTTTAATTACTGAGAACTTCATTTAGGTCTCTTCTCTCATAAAGAACTCAAATGTGTTTCTCAGGTAGTGATCTGTGGTTGCTGATTCAGAAACCCAGTGCCTGACGCTGACTTGGAGCACTCGGAACTAGAGAGACTAGGGGCTGTTGAGACATCTTTCACAGTGGAGGCATCAGTCTAAGGAAGCTCTGGTATTAAAATAAAACCCAAGAAGTCCACCTCCTCTGTTCTCCTCTGCTTATAGATAGGTGAGGAGAAGAAGGAAGGAAAAGGACTTACAGAAAAAAAAAAGGCATGTGAAAAAGGAAATAAATGAAAGTTACAGTATTGTGAAAGGGAAAGAAATTATTTAAAAGGAAAGAACAACTGGGGTAGAGGAAAGGAGAAAAGAAAGCAAGAAGAAAGGGATACACACACACACACACACACACACACACACACAGTAGCCAAGATAATTTTACTACTGGTTTCTATTGGTTTATTGAAGGGACAGTTNATGTCTAATTGCTTAATCAATTTTCCATGTCTATGTCTGGTTATCAGAACAATTACTTTGAAGATAGCAGTATGCACTATAAAACCATGTTAATTTTCTATCATCAAGTTTTGAAATTCTATATAATTTTTATTGTTTTTAAAGTTTATTTTAAAATAAAAGAATGGAAATAAAGCTTTTGTAAGTTGGGAGTGGAAGAAAGATTGGAAGGAAAGGAGGGGAGAGGAACTGAAAATTTGTACATGTTATGTACATGAACAGATCCCCCGTGATGGATATGATCATTATGTACTGCAAACACGTACCAATACAAAATAAATTTAAAAAAACCACTCACTTTACAGATTACTCTTGATAGGAGCTATTTTCACTCCATCTGATGCTCTCTGGCCACTCACCCCTTTAATTCTGTGAAATCCCGGGTTCTCACAATGTTTTATTCTCCCACTTACCTTCAAGTGTTTGTGTATATTGTTCTTTGGCAAAATTCTCTTCTACCTTTCTTACCTGGAAACCATCCTCACTGTGGAGGGCTGATCCCAGCGTCGCCTGCCTGGGAAGCCCCTCTCACTTCCATCTACGACTCCTGCCCCAACGAGCTCTGACTCCTGGGCAAGGTCCTGGTCTCTCAGCTGGGCCCTCAGAACACTCTTTTCACCACTGTCACTTGTACCTGAAAGAACAAGGCCTTCCTGGGAAAACAACTCCCTCCATAGCTTGGACAAAATCTTACCTAGTCCTCTTTCTCTAAGACCTTTAGAGGACAATCTACCAAAAACATAACCAAAACAGAAAAAGAAACACACACACACACACACACACACACACACAATTTTTGAATCTTCTATTTGCCTAACAGTAGCTAATGAACAGTCAATGGAAATAGATGGCTTTATACTGACCTTGTTTCTCATAAACCACTAAGGATACAGAACATAGTCTAAAAGAAGTGGCCATTGTTCTCATAGTAGATGATGCTAAAACAAATAGGTCCTTTAGTACTGCAAATATTATTGCCGCCAGGAAAATGTCCTCCCTCATCTAGGATAGCTTTAGGCCACACTGTGCCTGTTTTTCTTTTTTTTGGCAGAGCCAGGGATTGAACTCACCTTGTGCTTGCCAGGCAAGCAATTATTCTAGGGAGCCATCTCCCCAGCATCTATCTGGTGCTTGAAAGCTGATCCTTATCCCTGCTGGTATGCATGGTTGTGTATTGTCTTTACTTGCTGTCTACTCATTTGATAATTAAGTGAATGGCAGGTATGTTACTCTGATTTGGCTGTTTATAAGAATACCTGACACTTTTGACATTGGAGAGCGGGAGATCTCAGTGCCAGCTGACGTGGCTCCTGGCAAAGACTTCAAGTGACCACCTTGTTTCTGAGTTCTTCCAAGGAGGAGGAGGCAATGAGTCTCTCTTAAGCCTTTGGAATAAAAGCAATAATGCTATCTACATGGGGCCCACCCTCTTGAATGAACTGACTCCCAAAGGGTGATACTGTGACCTAGGCAAACTGGGTCTAAACATGAATTTTGGAAGGACTCAAACTCTCAAGCCGTAGCATCTGTACTTTGCTCATAAAAAGAGAATCTGATGGGGTTGGACATAAATGGCAGAGTCAGAACCCACCTTGGAAAATGGGAATATTGGATTGGAAGACTTAGACTTTTAGGGGCCATGAATTATAAATTGAGTCAAAGGGACATTGCAAGCTTGTTCTTGTCCAGTCCTTGAGCCTGCTCAGAGATCAGGAACTCCCCGCTCTTTGCCAGTCACAGCAATGCTTTTGTCTTTTCTACCTGCCCGCCATAGTGGCCATTACTGTTCCTGGAAACACCCACTGCCCTTCACCCACTGCCCATCACTTTGACTCAAATGTAATGGACAGATGCCAAGACCCTGGTGCCTCATGGCCTTTTGTTCCCCAAGAACGAGTCACCCCAGATCCCTGCCTGTACCTCTATTTTATCTCCTGCTGCTCCTTCCCACCAGGTGCTCAAACACTTAGCAGAAGAATAGGGACTTACTGCAGGGTTCTGACAACTAGCACCATGGAAAGGGCCTACCATATTAGATGTTAGGAGATGGATGCTAGATGATGCTGGGAATCCATGAGTGCCTGGGGACAGAGCAGGGGGCAAGGCATTGGCAGGGCATGGATGACAGACCCTAACCAGTTCTTGGAGGAAGAGTGCAGCGAGGGTCTAGGAGGAATGTGGCATTGGTGGCCCAGGAGACCATGGATTGGGGAGTAATCTGAGGATGATGAACTAGAAATATTTTTTCTTTATAATTTTAGGACATTCATTCACTTTTTTTGTCAGGACCTTTTGAAGGGATGCTGCTGGGTATCGGAACAGGAGGTAGATATGGAAGTCAGGTGCTTTTCCTCGCGGGCCTTGGAAACTTGACAAGCAAGATATACAAAAAGTACAAATGCACAGAGCCATGCACAATGATTTCAGGTTGTGATAAGAGTTATTAAGATCCTGGCATGCCGTGCCAGCCCTGAGCCCAGGGCATACTGAGGCAGTGATTGAGAGTGGGCGTGGTGGCGCACACCTGTAATCCCAGCACTTTGGAGGCTGAAAACAGGAGGATCACTAGATGTCCCATCTATGTAGTGAGACCCTGTACACCCTGTAGACCATGTGCCAAATACATTTTTAAAAAGTTATCAAAGAAATAAACATGGGTGTCTTCAGGGTGCACCTCTTGTGATAGAAGAGAATTTGAGTAGTTAGTGAAATGGGAACATGTGAGCAGAAACATGATGTAAAAGTGCCCGCCGAGCAAAGGCCCTTAAGTAGTGGATTCTAGTCAGAAAATAAACTAGCAAATGCATAAACCCAAAGGTGTGAAAATAAGCTGAGTAACTTTAGGGCACACAAAGGGGACTGAGTAGCTTGGATCAGAGGAGTGAGGACAGGAAAAGTAAGAGAAAGCAAAGCAGGCCAGGAGGGCCACATAGTGAAGGCCATTGGGAAGGTTTGGGATATTTTGTACAGTCATGGAAGTATTGTTTGTTCAATAGATATAAAATTCATTTAATTCTTTACAAGTCTGTTGTTGAGAGAGAATAGATTTTTTTTTGAGGCAGGGAAAGTAGAGGCTGGAAAATCAATGAGGAAATATTGTACTAGTCAAATCACAAGTCATCGCAAGTTGCTGGAATTAAAGTGGTCTTGCTGGCACTAGAAAGTGATTGGATAGCGCGTGTTTTGGCAGTGGATGTGTGAGGATTTACTGCTTTCAGGGCATGAATTCCATTCTCTCTCCCCCACACAACTCACTCTTCAGTGGGATCGGATGTGTGGTGCGCGTCTGTGTGGTGACACTGCGGAAATGCAGCTTCAGGGGTGCAGAATAAAGGCGCAACAGCCTCTCGTTCACCCTATGGCCCAGTCCCATGCTGCAAGGTAGGAAAGGACACCAGACACTCATGATCCTCAGGCTCAAGGTGTATCCAGCTGCAGAGTGACAGGTGGAGTAGATATCAAAGTGCAAGAGCAGTTGCCAATGGTACCATCCAGAGACTGCAGGAGGTAAACTGCATCTTTCTCGGGTATTACACAGGAAGGTGAAATTTAGGGGATGGAGGAGGAGGGGGATGGAGTGGAGGGGGGCTAGGTGCAGGAAATTCTTCACTGGGTTGTTCTTGTCTCTGTCAAGCTGCTCGGTAAATTTGACACTGTGACAGCCAGAGCTAGGTTGAATTCACTTTTGCTTGTGAAATGGTAGAGAATGTGGTACCCAGGACACATTAAGCCCGTCTTGGATGAATGAATAAATGCATGCATGAATGAATGCCTCAATGAGTGCATGAATGGGCGGTGGATGTACTATTGAAAGGCACTTGTTTGAAGACTGCCTTTTTGACTGTAAAAGCAAAGGTGTCAGAGACCTAATTCAGAGTGAGGAATACAGCCTTTCTTCTCTTTTTCTCTTGCTATTGCTCCATTTTTATCACTAGGAAATACTGAACCTTCTCACACATTGTCCTCTTTTGCCTCTGGCCTTGCATGATGTAATTTGTATGGATCAGGGAAAGCAAGTACACTGATACCAAAATGTGAATCTGCCCATTAACATTCTCCAAAGAGTGCGGCGAGCCTTGGAATCAGTTTAGAGGTTGGTTGGGCCCCTGGTCAGCACATTCTTCGAGCTCTCAGAAAAGGGCAAGCACTGAATATTTACAGCCAGGAAGAAATGGCCTCATAAAAATGCATAAGGGTGTGTGCGTAAATGATGACTCAGACCCAAAAAAGCCGTGTTTACATACTGTTACACTAAAAGTATTCACACCTCATCAAATCGTCAGTCGTGTTTGCTGGCAACAATGGGAAGACAGTAATAGCTCTCGGCAGAGCGCTGCACATTCTGTCTTATTAATCCTTCCCAGATCCCAGCGAAGTGGGTGGTGAGGGTTAGGATTCCTGTTGTCTCAGAAGAGAACAGACTGAGAAAAATTGATCTTTTCCCACCCTGTGCTTTCACTGCTTCATGGGATGATGTGTCTGAAGCATGGTCCACTGTGGTCCTCAGGACTCTGTCCTTCCTAAGAATCCTGACCAGAGCCTGCCCTGTGCATCTGAGGCAACAGAGAAGCCAACAGGAAGAGATCGGTGCGCCGCAAGTCCTCAGCTACTCAGTGGAACACCCAAATCTACCTCTCCTATCTCCTACCAAAAGAAATTCAGAAGAAATTACAGAAAATACAGGCCTTATACAGAGATGCCTGCATGGGAAGTAGATGCCGGGATCTCTAGTAGGTTTAGAAGTCACTGAGACAATCTTTTAAAGAGTGGCTTTCTTGTTATTATTAATTACAAGTTCTGGATAAAATTACTATGATCAGCAGCGGCCAGGGTTCGATCCCTGGCATGCTGTTCCGGCCCTGCCCCAGGGGCGCGCTGAAACTGTGATTGAGATTGGGCATGGTGGCACACACCTGTAATCGCAGTGCTTGGTAGGCTGAAAACAGGAGAATCACTATGAGTCCGATCTACGTAGTGAGACCCTGTACATCCTGTAGACCCTGGCCGAAATACATAAAAACATAAATAAAGTGAAATTACTATGATCAAGCATGAACTTTTCAGGATACAAACTTATTTATTTAATGCCCAAACTGATGGGTCTACCATAGTAGCCTCCATTTAGTAGCCACCACTGAGGCTACCATGGTGGACAGCAGGTTGCACTTCCGGTTTCATGCGGTCTGGAAGAACAAAGATAGGTTTCTGACACAGACACACCTGGATTCAAATGCAGGTTTCAACCTCGCTAGATTGGTGCCATTGGATGAGAAAGCATACCAAAGTTCAATCTCTCATCTTACAGAAATAAACAAGTTTCCTTAAATAAATAAAAAAGGAAATGAAATATTACATAGAAGGATGGATATAAAAATAAAATGAAGGGCTAGCCAGATAGCTGAGCAGATTAAAGCACCAACTTAGGCAGACACAGGGACTGGGGTTCGATCCCAGGCATGACATGCCCACCACACCCCAGGGGCATGCTGAGAGATTGAGACTGGGCATGGTGGTATGCCTGTAATCCCAGTGCTTGGGAGGCTGAAAGCAAGAGGAGCACTATGAGTCTGATCTGTATAGTGAGACCCTGTACTAAATAAATAAATAAATTTTTTTTAAGAAAGTAAAATGAGAGAGGGAACAGAAAATCACTATTGCACAGGATGATTCTATATCTATTTGTTTTCTACTCTTTCTTCCATAGCAGCCTTGGACATATTCTAATAATTCTTTTGGAGATCGTTCCACATATTTCTGTATTGTTTTGGCTTTCCATCTGGAATAAACTTATTTAGCATGTCCAAGATGATTAATATCTTTCCTGTTGATTTTTAAATTAATTATCAGCTTGCATGTGTAGGAGTTATACTCTCAAGCTGTACTTCAGAAGGTTGTTGAGTTAGTTATTCAAGTTTTGGGGGAACAGGACTCATCCAGTACATCCGCTGACTACTGAGTGTACAGCGAGCATGTAACATCGTGTAGGATGCTGGATGGTGAGAATTGGTGAACTCGAAGGACCGCAGGGACGACTTCATTGCCTATGACGTTCTGGAATGCACCTAACTCCCCTCTGCTCTTCTTTTCTACATGACGACCAAAAAGGTGAAAAGATTTGCAAGAATTAAGCGAGATTATTCATACTATTCAATTGTAGTACCTGGGTCAGAGAAATGGTTTAATTCACATAGCTACTAATATCATTAGTTACAAACTTAGTGAAAGAAATTTAGTAAGTTAGTGATTGCCAGTGCAACGTGTTCTGCAATTAATTTGCTCTCCATTCAACGTCTCTAAAATAAATATTGAAAGTACAGACTAATTATAATTATGTACTATGCAGAGAAAGTATATAACAGGAATTATAAAGTATGCACATATTATGTAGAATGGTAGTAAAATAAAACACCATATACCACCATGCAGTATTTCTGAAGTTCACTATATTTGCAATTTTTTTTTTCACATATTCTTCTATTTTCTGAGGCAACCACAACTGTGGATTTTGTGTTAAAACTTCTCTTGCTTATCTCCCCATGATTTCTATATGTGCATGATTGAACCTACTGTGTAAGCTTTTCTTTCTTAATAATAGATACTTTTAGTTCCACATGCTGTTGGTATCTATTTTACTAGACTCTCATTTCTTTCTTTTTTCTTCTTTGTTTTTGGCAGAACCAGGGATTGAACTCAGGTCCTTGTGCTTGCCAGGGAAGTGCTTATTCCACCGAGCCATCTCCCCAGCTCCGTAGACTCTCATTTCTATCAGTCCTTTTATATTTGTTTTGTTCCTTCCATTTTTATTTTGTGAAGTATCTGTATTGTTTACGTAGTTATAATTTATTTTTATACTACGCATGAATAGTGAACAGATATGGTGGGATTATAAATTTCATTCTTAATGAGGACTTTGGTTGCTCCTTTATGATATTCCCCATTACCAATTCTTTTATCAATATTACTGTACAAATTTATGGTGTACATAGGCAAAATTCCCTTCAGATAAATCCAGATTTGAAAAGCTTCAACCTAAGCTGAAAATACTAATACTCTTGTCTTACAAAGTTGCTTTACCCATTTACAACCCGGGTAAGTGCTTGGTGTTGACAGAAAATAGTTATCTGACATCCTAGCCAGCGCTCAACAGCTATTGTTAGTACTTGTCAACCTCTTAGATAAAATTGTACCTCTTTATGCCTTCACTTTGTATTTCTTTGATAGTTTGTGAAAATAAGATTATCTTTCACTATATCTTGTCCGATAAGGTTTCTACTTTTATTATTCAACATATGACAGAATTTTTCTATTGAATTTTTGTCTTAAATTTATTGATTGATGTGAACTACATACAGTGTAGATACTAATTTCATCATTATCTATTTCCAAACATCTTTTCTCACTTTGTGACTTGTCATTTCCATTTCTCAACTATGTTCTGGATGAACAGATGTTCTTAATATTACTGAGTACATCTTTCATTTCTTTATGATTTATACTTTCTATTTCTTGTTTAGAAACCTCTCCCTATTCAGATGCCATAAAATATTCTGATATTCTCTTATATTATGAAAACTTTAGACCTTTTCCTTTCACTTTTAAATACTTAACCCACCTGGAACTGATTCTAAATGAGAAAGAAGTACAATTTTATTTTTCTCCATATGAATAACTAATTGTTCTATGATCATCTATTGAGTAGTTTATCTTTTGCCATTGATCTGCAAGATTGGCTGCCAGAAATCAAATATCTATGTATATGTGTGTTATGCTTTTTGCTTCCTTTTGTCATCTCATGTATTTGTCTTCATGTATCTCAACACTAGCCTGCTTTAATTACAAGCACTCAGTAATAATGCAAAATATTTTGAAAGACAAATCTCCACATTCTTAATCTTTAGAAGTGTTTTTGCAACTTTTGGAGCTTTCAATTTCATGAAAAAGACTTGGGTAAACATGTCAAGTTTCTTAAAATATAGCCTATTAGGATGTCTTAGAATTAAAATGACCTGATGGAATTATAAAATAATTTATACAGAAATGACTTAACTACCAAGTTTTCCCATCCATGAAAATCACATAGATCCCTGCTTAAATTTTGTTCTTTAATATGTATTCAGTGAAGTCTTATAATATTTTGCAAAAAAACTCCTTTGCAGCTCTGTTACATTTACATCTAGGTATGTAATATATAATGCCATTTAAATTGTTTTTCTTCTTAAACCTATTTTTATCCAATTTCATATTAATTTGAGCAAAAAATCTGATTTTATATATATATATATATATATATATATATATGTCTAATGATTTAGCTGTTGGTTTGATTTTTTCTATGCAGACAATTCTATTATCCATCTAGTGAGAGTTTTGTTTATTTATGTTTTTGCAAATTAGAACTTCTGCTCTTTTTCATGATTTGCCAGGACTTCTATTTTGACTGAATGGGAGAAATGATGACAAGCTCTATTTTCCTATTCCTGGCCCAAGAAGCTTGATTTGAAGCTGGATTCCTTCAGAGAAGATTTGTCATGCCAGTCTGGGAATGCTTTATTACAAATTTTCGGCAGAAGTTTTTAGCCCACCCAGTTACTGAGATCTGGAACAACAACCCTGATTGGGAGATGACTTATGGTTAAGCTTTCTAAGGTAATTTTCCTTCTAGAGTGTAGAGATTTGAGACAAGATCATATCCTGTAATCACTTTGGGGCGGTGTGTGTTTGCCTTGAGTCAAGGTCACAGCTCTTTGGGGTCCCATTGAGGAATCTCTGCTCTGACTGCTCACTTGAAGAGGAATTCATAGTTTGTCACCTTATTCACTGGAGCTAAAGATCATGGGGCTCAGTGGGACCAGCTGGGGATGTCTGACTTCAGTGTGCTGCTTGACTTTCTGGAATATCTTTTGGCATTTAGGTTTTGACCTTTATATAGTCTTACTTCTTTGTCAGCCCATTAATGGATATAAAAATATTTTTCTATTTTGTACTCAATATTTTCTATGTTTCTCAGTATTGGAGTACCTTACTTATCATATTTCTGAAATCCTAAGTTGCTTTTCCCTGTATCTATTGTACCTTTCAGATTTTATTTACTCTTTCAAGTCTTGAAATACTATTACAGCAAAACTTCTAAATGGGGGGTGGAGAGATATTCAGTGGTATGAGCATCTGCCTGGTAAGCACAAGGTCCCAAGTTTCATCCCTGGTATTGAAAAACAAACAAACAAACAAACAAACAAACAAGCCTACAACCCCTAAAACCTCCTACGTGGGTTGGGCATGCAGCAATGCAGTGCAGTACAAGGACCAACATCCCTATCCTTAGGGTGTTGACCACGAGTCAGGAGCTGAGTTTATGAGAACAATGTAGCTTTTACAATGCAAGAACCAGGTGAAGGGTGCTGGATATGGCAAGACATTCAGGAAATAATGAGATTTGCTTGGAGAATCCCTAAAGGGAGAGAAAATGCCTGGGCATTAGAGGATCTCTGTGTTTCCTACAGATAGTACTGACTGATTTTCATGTCCATTCTAGGAGCTCAGAGTTCACATTAAAACATAAGGACATAATTCTCAACAAGATTAACTAATTTCTGCACAGAGCTATGAGTGGTAAACTGAAAATCTGGTTTATTGACTTTAAAATTCAGTACCTTTTCCCCTTCTAATCTGCTGAAACTTGAAAGACTGCATACTGAGTTTGTACTGATATGTTCTTAGAGTTCTCAATCCAGTATTTTGGGAGGAGAGCTATGTGATTGATAGTTATTCTTTCTTCCAAGGCTGTTGAATTGAAAAATTTACCTTGCATTCTTGAAATGATTTTACTTTCTTATTTTCCTTTGCTAAAAATGATCAGAGACAGAGACACTCTAGACAGATAAGCCCTATGACAGCAGAGAGCGATCATCAACTCGGGTTGGTAAACAGGAAGCAAGAAGGAAGAAGCCACTGGGGTTGACTCATGGAGTTCCCACACTGTGGAGTGCTTGCCTACTTCACTGACAATGTACCGTTAATATTGATTCTTTTGTTCCTCTTTCTTTTTCTGAGTTGGTATTGGGTTTAAAATTTAACCAAAACTTTAAAGCTCAGTGTCTGCCTCTCTGGATGAGGGAAGCTGTGATTTACTGAGCTTTGGTATGTTGATTTGTCCTTTCTTAATTGCTGTCTAAAGATTATCTTTCAAAATCACTCATTTATGAAGCAAGTTTTCAAGGTATCCAGGCTACAGTATTAGCTGAGTAATGTTAACTGTCATATTGCTTACAGGGGGTTGTATTGACCAGCAATGGTGACATGATAGGGGAAGAAGGCTTCACATTTACCTTTTAGCTCTTCCAGGAGCATCTGAAGTTCTTCACAGATTTGGTTGACAATAACGTATAATTTAAAATAAGAGGAAGCTCACCACTTGTCCTGCTACTCTTTAAAGCAGTTCAATTTCTGTAAATTTTTATAATTATTTGATAATATTTAACATAATGAATTTCCATTTGTTATAGTTTAGATGAAATGTTCCCCCAAGTCTCATGTGTTTGGGAGATAACAGAATCATGTGGGGTGGATTAATCCATCAAAGAGTTCTTACTTGACTTGCTGTTAGAAGCCGGACTGACTCAGAGATGAGTGCCTGGGCTGTGACCTGGGAGGGTATGTTCTGGTCCAGGGCTTCTCTTTCCTCCCTTCTTTCTCTCTTTACTGGCCATTATAGGTTGGATAGTGTTTCTTTGTCAGTTCCTTTTCTCTAAATTGGGGATGTTGAATATTGTGCTCCAGGTATAGAAAGTAACTGACACACCATTCAAGCACAGATGCAGTTGACCAAGCAATAAACCAAGAATTGGGAATTGAAAGACTCAGAATGGGTCTTACTCTCTTCCCTGCATGGCTCAGGTCAATCTATAAGGGACAACTGATGTGTATCTCTTATCTCTTCCAAGTGATCTATTTGGGGAGAGGACATTTTCTTTCCCCTCCATCATGAGTCAAAGCACACATGCAGTTTTTGGACTCACATACTTTAGTATAACTCCTTTCACATTTTTTCTCCTGCCAAGTAATTATTGAAGAACTCTTACATCAGGACAGTGATTTAAAAAGATAGTGATCAGCGTGAAGTATTAAATCACCACATGGAACACGATCACTTTACTGAGTTCTCTGAACTCAGATCAGGAAATATTTTGTTCAAAAACAAAAAAATTTGCTACTCCAAACAGCTGAGATTTGGGAATTGTTAATTTAGCATATCATGGCTTTATCTTTAATTAATAAAATCTTTTAACCATCTTGAGCCTGAGTTTCCATTTCCTAGAAGTAGTGCTAACAATACTCATATAACTGAAATTTTCAAAAATAAAAGGAAACAAAGCAAGATGCAGAACATATCCAAGATAATATCTAGGTATAAGATAATAGCTGATAAAGGACAACAATTATAAAATAAATACTATATAGTTGTATTATAGGTTAAAATCTACTGTGCATAGTTTCAGGGCCATGAAATGGCTCCTTCATGAAAGCAGGATGGAGAGTGTTGGGAAATAAAAAGATCCCCATTTTATGATGTTTCCTGTTATGTGTGGAATCTAAAAATAAAAAGATGATAAATTAGAAGAGAGACTATTAGAAAAGAACAGAGTAAGGGAGAAGGAAAGATAAGAGGAAATAAGTGAGGGTAATAGGGGAGGTAGATATGATCAAAGTTTGTGTATCAGTAAGGGTTCACTAGGAGAACAGATTTAATATAAATATATACTATATTATATGTGTAATATATTACATATACAACATGTTATATACACAACATATTATCTAACACATAGATGTAACACACATGTAACACATTATAGATGTAACATACATGTAACACATAGATGTAACATGCAGGTAACACATTATAGATGTAACATGTATGTAAATATATATATATATATATATATATATATATATATATATATATATATAT